>BCLF01000030.1:2643428-2661188 GCA_001602275.1 Zoysia japonica | reverse complement strand
TTTCTTCGGTAATTGCATTACCGTTAGTTTATATTACTAATATTATTCAATAATATTAAAAATTATTAAGATAGATGTGAGACCAACAAGTGCATATATATTACATTTCAAACCAAAAGAGTCATAAATGAGTGCAAAACCTTTGTGAGAAGGATGATGGACCAGTTTTGTCTCTTTTTTTTTTTACTAACGATGGCCTCGTTGCTTTGCAGGAATAAACATGGGTAGTATGGTCATTATTGAAAATATTATGGGACGGTGGATGACGGAGGTAACGGCAATGGTAAACAAGGCAAAAAATTGGAAACGGATGGTTGACAGGGAAAAATGAAATTTTTGATGGCTCCGAGGGAAAGACTCTAATTTAGAATGGTAGATAAACAATTCTCCCTTCGTGATTACAACTTAATCTTTGTCCAGCTGGACGGTGTGCTATAAATGTAGGTGTCTCATGTACACATTTCCTACTAGCAAATGACCTACACAAATTCTTTTAGAGTAAATTTCATAAATCTATAACTATTTATATCATTGTAGTACAAAACTATAATTTTTGTGATTTATTTCACAAAATTACAACTTTTTTGTATGGGTTTGAATGACATGGGGCTAGTTTATATAGCATTAGTGTGATTAATATATGAGGTCATACAATAAAAGTTGTAGTTTTTTATACATAAGGTTAAAATAGTTATAATTTTTTGAAATAGGTCACAAAAATTATAGTTTTGTGTTATAATGGTACAAAAGAGCTGTAGGTTTGTGAAATTTTCTCATTCTTTTAACTATATGCAGATACATGAATTAATATTAGTTCTAACAGCATGGTTGGTGACCTTAATGTTTTCATCAAAATGAAAAATACATAGAGTAGAGATACTAAGGGCTCATTTGGAACGCAGGAATTTTACAGAAATTTTGCAGAAATTTAACAAGAATCAATTCAATTTTATGAGAAAAAAACACAAGAAAGGAAAGATTTGCTCCATTCCAAATCGGCCTAAGTACTATTTCATTTTATATTTTCTTTTACTAGCAAACCCTCTGAAATCGGGCCGGGCACTTATCTAACTTACATTGCAAAAGGCCCATGCGCCCACGACATCTCCTCTTCTCCGCGCCCAACAGCTCAAACCCCTTCGAAAACCCTCTCTCTCTCTCTCTCTCTCTGCCTCTTCCTCCCTCTCCTCCGCGCCGCCGCAACCCTAACCCTAGCCGCCGCCGCAACCCGGCGGCGCCGTCCCCGCCGTCGCCATGTCGAATCCGAAGGGATCCAAGATGCTCCAGTTCGTCAACTACCGCATGCGCGTGACGATCCAGGACGGCCGCCAGCTCGTGGGCAAGTTCATGGCCTTCGACCGCCACATGAACCTGGTCCTCGGCGACTGCGAGGAGTTCCGTCGCCTGCCCCCCTCCAAGTCCTCCAAGACCGCCTCCGGCGACCGTGAGGAGCGCCGCACGCTCGGCCTCCTGTTGCTCCGCGGCGAGGAGGTAGTCTCCATGACGGTCGAGGGTCCGCCACCGCCCGACGAGTCCCGCGCCAAGGCCGCCGCGGCGGGGGGAGCGCTCGCCGGACCGGGAGTCGGGCGCGCCGCTGGGCGCGGAGTGGCCACGGGACCGATGCTCCAGGCTGCTCCGGGGCTTGCTGGGCCAGTACGGGGAGTTGGTGGTCCGGCTCCGGGCATGATGCAGCCCCAGATCTCGCGGCCGCCGATGCCCAATCTCTCGGCGGCGCCGGTGGCGTACCCGCAGGTCGTGCGCCCGCCGCAGGGGGCGATTCCGCCTATGCGTCCTGGGATGCCGCCACCGCAGATGCCGATGCAGTTCCAACGCCCGCCTGGGCCGCCCCCTCAAGCTCCGTTCCCTGGAGGACCGCCGCAGCAGTTCATGAGGGGACCTCCGCCGTTGGGGCCGCCAAGGCCTGGGATGCCAGGGCCACCGCCGGGGATGAGGCCAGGAATGCCACCCCCGTTCGGACAGCCCAGGCCAATGCCTCCCCCGCCGCCTCAGCAGCCTGGACAGAACCCACCGCAGTAGCTTCTTATCTGTAAGTTATAAACCGCTACATTCTTGCATTCAAAGTTTGGTATCTAGATTTGATTTCTCATGTGTTTTTAATCTGGTCGCCTGAGCAATTCTATTCAGGTAACTATACCTAGGAAATGTCCATGGTGTGTGCCTGAACATTGAATTTTTCTTTTAGAATATTTCGCATTGAAATTAGGATCTGTTGAGGCAGTTCTATTTATCTTCTACTGGACCTGTCTGTGGTAGGAAGAATATTAGGACTGGTCTCAGCTGTTATGCTATCGGCATGTCCTGAGCTTTGTTGCTGCTTTCTGTTTTCAAGATTAAGGAACATAACAAAACATTCTGTACTGATGATTTGTCTTGGCTAGGTGCATTATGAACCATGAAATCATAAACAGTAAACGGTTGTTAGACAATGACCCACCATTTATTTTTTTTCCAGTTTAAATTTCGTTTAAAACGGCTTAATCAAGCTCAAAACGGGATTAAACGGTTTAAATGGGTACCCTCCATCTACCGTTTAAACGGGTTTAAAAACAGCTGTTTAAAACCATTTAGGAAAACTTGGATTTATGAATATAATATGATTGGATAGGATTTGTTTGTCGAAAACTACAAATAATCATTGGAAAGGGCTATGAGATAGAATGGAAATGGATATACTCCTATTTCTATGTCCAATAATCTTTGCCAGGAATCTTGTTGGACAATCATGTGCCAATTATTGAGAAAATTTCTGTTATACTCTCTTTTGAACATGATGGAGAATCTGGGAGAAGGAAAATAATGTTTTTACTGTGGAAAGAGCCCATTATCCCATTGTTCTCAAATTGTATTTCAGAAATAAAATCTCGCAAGTGGCAGTTTGTTTAATGGCATCAGATCCTTACAGAAGTATAAATATTATGTAAAATGTTAGGGATAGACTCAAGATTTGTGGGCTGGAACCTGTAATTTGGGTCTATTGTAACTGTTTGAAATTTGAAGTGTGGGAAGAAATCTAATAATGCTAGAATCACAAGATCACTTGCCATTTTTCTTGGAACATTTTTTTTTGTTGGCGTAAGCATTCTATCATGCCTTGGTTTTGATTGTTGATTGATGTACATTGCCAATGGATCAAAATGGTTATCCTGTTTGTAATTATCTTTCCATAGCATTGTTTTTTAATTTTGCATTTGATGCTTTATCCTATTCGTAATTGATCTTTTGATACATTGTCTATTATGCTTTGCATTTGATGCACTGATTTGTGTACAGACAACCGATCCAAATAGTCAGCTGTTCCCATTGATTCTTCATGTGGTAGTTCTTAGACCAGCTTCATAATATCCTCAGTTGTCACATGTGATGTTTTATATACTTTCTGAATGCAATTTGTTGTGCTTAATATACTTGGCTCCTCCATGATGGAGGAATGCAGGCTAAAAGACAATCACATGCTATATCTGTATGCTCTTAAGAATGTAAGTAACTTGTAAGAATGTAATTTGTATTCTAAGTACTGGCATTTAGATGCGACATGTGGTTGTAAACAATGCTACTACAATTCTGCATTAAGATCATCTAGCTTGAGTGAATATAATTTGATAACAGCTTTTGACTTCATTTTTCTACTGACTTTTCCAATCTCCTGTTCAGGTATAAGCCTCTTCCTGTCGCCCGTATGGAAGATTACACACTGCGAAAAATGGACCATGCTCACACCTATTGGAAATCTACATGTTCCACAGTTGCTTTCCCGTTCTGTTCCATATCGGGGTACTAGTAGTTTCCTTTCGCTATTGTGCGAGAAGAAAAATCTCGAGACTTGAGTGTAGCACTCTGTATCTTGATGGAAGGAGACTTTCTTTTCTTCTGATTAAATGTACGTAAAGATGCCAGAGCTTGTGTTAACTTGGCCGTTGAGTTAGGGATCTGGGTAGCTTGTTTCATCTTTGTCTGAAGTATGTACGCATATTGTGATTTCCATGAGGCCCTGTCGCGTAATGGAGTTGGACTTTTCATTGTAGCCCATCTCTTGAACCGTCTTTTATCATATGGTTTATGTTGTTTCATATAGCTCATTTTCTTCTCCATTGAGTGGACTTTGCCAAGTGTCGCTCATGTTCATCCAGAAGCGGCGTTCATTATATCGGGGTCCTCTGAGTTTGAGGGGAGAGGCAAGGGCTAAGCGTTTACTACAGTAACATGCGGAGGTGTGCGGTGCTGTGACTTAGCGAGCTGCTTTATCAGGCACGGTAGCAAATGCACACTGTTCACGGTGCTAGTTACAGTTACTGTGGCGATTGTAGCTTTATGAATTTTTTTTTCTCTCAAATTCAGGGACCCTTGATCATCATCTGCGTGCTTGCTTGCCCCAACCCGCCAATACCCAGGATACAATGTGCAATGGACACGGGGTGGTATTGGTCGCATCTGTCATCGACAGTTAAATTCATCTCGGCAAAACGGCATCTCTCATCCCACATGTCGGCGCAGGCTTCAGCTACGTGCGCTGGCCGCGGGTTCAGCTGCCGTGTGGAGCCGAGCCCACGTGTCGACGACCCCACGGCAAGGGGCAGTACCGCAGTGGGTCCTCTACCCACAACGGACACGGTAGGTAGGAAGTAGTCCTGCTAAGCTGCGCAGCAACACAAAAACCACCGGTGGCGAATGCGTCCTTGACGAATCCGCGACAATATAGTCCGTGTCCGATGCGTGGGTCGTCACATGGCTAGCAGGGTGCTCTGTTCCCCTCTCCGCGAAACGACAAATCTACCGACCACACTGCCCCGCTGCACCGGGGCACCGATGAAGCAGTGTACAGTACTGACAACACGTTCGTTCTTCGAAAACTGGAACCACGCACCGAGTGCGGTTGTCGCTGATAATTACTCTTTCCCGTTCCGTATTTGTTGTGGTTTCCGACAAAGATTTCTCCCTCAGTTTCATTTTTGTTGTCATTTCGGACAAGAATTATGGACCGGCCACGAATAAAATCGTAAGGTCGGAACGATATCACACGCGGATTTGAGGAGTAGACATGCTGCTGGTGGAATGCTCCTGCACCTTTGGGTCGATCTCCAGGCAGTGGTAGCCTGGTAGGTTGGATCGATCTTGGAAGCACATTTCCCTGGCAACGCGTTTCTAAACTCCAACCAAAGAGCAGACGATCCTTCGATCGATCCGGTCACCATCTGTCAGGCCGATGGCACCGACAGTCGTCGCCGTTGTCGACGTCGCCAGTGACAACGTTGCTGCGAACCCAAGGAACGAAGGAAAGCAGAAGCCTGCTGCCCTGGCGGCAGCAGTAACAGACAGAACGGGAACCCCCCTTTTCTCGGCCCAAAAATCCTTTTCCACCTTTTTGCCCCGACGTTGAAGGTTGAGCGCCGAGTCAGAGGTCAGAGGTCTCCGTCATCTGCGGGAAGCGGTGGCGCTTCACCGTTCCTACTACAGCCGCTGGGATCTTGTCCGCGAGAAGCCCCTTCGATCTCCTCCAGCTCGTCGTTCTTCTTGGGCATGAAGTCCTCTGCTTCTCTGCTTGCTCAGCTCTGTTGTTCAGAGAACTTTCTGAAATCTGACTGGGTTTGGGGGAGTAGCAGTAATAGAGTACCAGTAGATCCAAGGCAGATTTTTGGTGCTACAGTTACGCCGCGATTCGAAGGACAGACCGGTGGTAGGAGCGTGAAAAGCGAGGGAGGGTACGCTCCAAATTCAAAGAGACAAACCAGGAATCGAACGAGTGATGGCGCCAAGGAACCGCCCACCCACCTCAACAGAGACGCAGCAGCAGCAACGCGAATAAATGGCGCCATCCGATTTACGATCTGCCGGTGGCTTTTCGGATAATCCATCGGCTTTTACTGACGGATTTACGTTTGAACACCGCTTGTTACGCTACTTGAGAAAAATAAAAAAAAGGCGGCAGCTTTGCAAGAAAGCATGCAGGACAAGCGAAAATTACTCCTCTTACACTTTTCGTGATGCCAACTAATAGCACGTTACCACGTGAGACAGCAGGAATCTACGCGGTTCACACGCACGGCTACATGACGCACATGAGCGACGCTCTTCTGTCAACAACGCCTTTAGCCTCCTACTAATCAGCAGTTTACTAGTAACAAATACAATCAGCTGCTGCTCTTGCTGTGTGTGTGTCACTGTTAATCACTGTGCATTAATTTTGTCTCATCGCATCCATAAAAATGTCTGTTCGAACAGGACATGTCATTCTCCGGCCTGCTCATTTGATCAATAATTTTTATAAATTTAATTAACTTTAAAAATATATAATTTATAACTTTAAAATTTAAAAAAAACAGTTTCATAATATATATAATTTTATTATTAAAACTAATTAAATTTATAAAAATTATTGATCAAAGATAAATTTGACTCAACCTATACGTAAATTTATTCGGGTACAGAGTACAATTGGTGGTAGTAGTAGCAGTAGTTGATTGTTTTATTCTCGACTGGTACTGCTTGTGTGGGCGCCAAATCTGACAAATGGTCAAGTCAATGTGGGAACGCAACACACATGCTCTTGAGATTCCATCTTTGCACAGGGCATTATTGTTTGTCACGCACATTGCAGATATAAGGGGTCATTTTTATTTTTTCATTTTTAAATGTTTTTTTTGCATTTCATGGGAGGCCACTTATTTGCATTTCATGGGAGGCTACCTAAGAGAAAGCGACGCTCCCATTGTCTTCTGCTCCTATCTGTGTGCTTTTAGTAAAGTGAGTAAAGGACCGGAAGAATGCGGGTGAAAAAGGAACGGAACAATAGATCGAAATATTTTGGTACATGGAAAGCTGGTTTGATGTAAGATTCAAGTTACTGGTCCACCCTAGCATTTTTTAATCCTCTCCATGAATCGCGATTTGATTTTTCCAGATTCCTTTTACAAAAAAGGTTTTCCTTAATTAAGATTAGAGCAAAAAGTGTGGCCGTGCTTAATATTCTCCCTGCAGGGGCAACATAAAATCCGGGCCCAGGAAAATTAGCCGGTCCATGTTGGGACAGGTAGATGTTACTGTTAGATAGGAGTAACAAGGGAGCCGAAGTTCAGATCACAGTGCGCTCAGATCAGATGTTGTTCTACCACCAACTCAATTGTGTAAGCTTACTGCTTATACCGCAAAACATTTCTTAATGCAGGAAAAAGATGGCACTGAATGAATACATTAACCTACCAGAAGACAAACTTGCTCTTGTCGCTTCAACAACAATTCCCACGTTGATAAAAATATCGCTTCACCAAACATTACCAACGAAAAAGAAAAAAGCGCAAATAAAAAAATATTGTAACCCAATTCAGAGCGTGAACAACTCCCGGAAAGAGGAGCCATTGTGATCTCAGCTTGAGAGGGGGAAAAGGAGGTGCCGGGCTCCCATCTCGTTGTCCTTTGGCCATCCTCCATATACTACCTTCCAGCTCAATCTTGTCGCTTTGCCTCGTGCCCCGGCCACCCCGTGATGCTCAGCGACAGACGCTGGAGTGGAACGCGACGACGAGCATACGATTCCCCCTCCCTCCACCACAAAACCCCAGAAAAAAATTGGCACCTGTTGCTGTTGACGCTGCTGCTGCTGCTGCTCCTCATCACCGTTCAGCTTCGGCTATACTAGCTCACTGAGGCCATCAGCACATGCTTCCTTCTGAGTTTCTTAGCCTCTCTCTCTCTCTCTCTCTCTTCATTCTTGCATTCCTGTTCTTGCTGAGCCGTAGCTGCTGCAACAGTAACAGCCGCTCAAAGGTGATTAGCTCTCTTGCATTCCTGTTCTCCGTTTTCTCGGAACAGTGATTAGCGTCTGGTTAAAAACAGTGATTTATTGGTGGTGAGCTGACGACGCCGTTGTGTTGCCAGGTCCTGAAGGAAGGAAGCAAATCCGGTGGTGAGGTTCCTGTCCTGCAGAGGGGGAGGACGGAGGAGCATCCTGTGCTTGCTTGCTGTGGGATGAAAAGAACCGGTGGTCTGCCAGCCAGAGAGCAAGCCAGGGCCCTGTGCGGGATTGGACGGTGTGGCAAGCGCATTTCTGTTTCCGGTTGGTTGGTCACCCGTAGCTGTCTCCAATAACTGGTAGTAGCGGTGCAGATCGTCTCGCTTTCCTGAGTTCAGTTTGCTGCTGCTGCCGGCGTTCAATCTTGCTTCGTGCTGCGGCAGCATTTCTGTTGCAGTGTTCTGATTGAGAAGGTTGATCGCTGCTCAGCGTTTCGTCTTCAGTCGAAGGAAAGCTTTGTCCATCGTTTCCGCCATTGCTGAGGCAATTCGAGCTGTTCGTCGTTCCTCTGTAGCAATCAGCAGTAGATACTCAGTAGCCGGGAGGAATCTACTTGCGATTTGCTAATAATACAGAGACAAAGAGGAGAAGGTTAAGGAATCTTTTGCGGCGAGCAGCAATGGCAAGAAGAAGAAGTTGCAGCCACGCTCTGCTCATCCTGCTGCCGCTGCTTCTAGCAATGGTGCCGGAATCCACGCAGCTGCAGTCGTCGCAGACGTGGTCGCTGCTCAAGATCCAGCAGCTGCTCAACTACCCGGCGGTGCTGAGCGCGTGGCGCAACCACACGGACTTCTGCTACGGCGGGGACTACAAGACGGCGAACGCCTTCGTCGAGTGCTACGGCGACAGCGTCACGCAGCTCCACATCATCGGGCCGGGAGGCGCGCCGCCGCTGCCCAAGAAGTTCAGCGTCGACGCGCTCTTCACGACGCTGTCGAGGCTGCCGGACCTCCGCGTGCTCACGCTCACCGGGCTCGGGCTCTGGGGCCCGGTACCGGGGAAGGTGGCCCGGATGGCGGCGCTGGAGATCGTCAACGTGAGCGGCAACTACCTCTACGGCGAGCTCCCGGAAGGGCTGTCCCGGCTCGAGAACCTCCAGACGTTGATCGCCGACGACAACATGCTGTACGGCGAGCTGCCGGCGTGGATCGGGAAGCTGCCGTCTCTCGCCGTGCTCAGCCTCAGGAACAACTCGATTCAGGGGACGCTGCCGGAGTCCGTCAGGGACATGGGGTCGCTCCGGTCGCTGACGCTCGCGTCGAACAACCTGTCCGGCAACGTGCCGGACCTCAGCGCGCTCAAGAACCTGCAGGTGATCGACCTCGCCAACAACTCGCTCGGCCCGGCGTTCCCGCGGCTGGGCAGGAAGGTGGCCAGCGTCGTGCTCAGCGGCAACCGGTTCAGCGACGCCCTCCCCAGCGAGCTCAGCTCGTTCTACCTCCTCGAGCACCTCGACGTGTCGAGGAACCATTTCGTGGGGCCGTTCCCGCCGACGCTGCTCTCGCTGCCCTCCATCGAGTACCTCAGCATCGCCGGGAACCGCTTCACCGGGCTGCTCGCCGGCAACATGTCCTGCGGCGAGAACCTCCGGCTCGTCGACCTGTCGTCGAACCTCCTCACGGGGAACCTCCCGTCCTGCCTGACCAGAGCTAGCGCAAGCAAGAACGACGACTCCAAGTTGGTTCTCTCCGCGGCGGCGAACTGCCTGTCCGCCGGCGCCGGCGACACCACGCAGCACCCGTCCACGTTCTGCCAGAACCAGGCGCTGGCCGTCGGCATCGTGCCTCCCGACCAGACCGCGCACGGCAAGAAGCACGGCGCCAAGGCCGCCGTCCTGGCCGGCATTATCACGGCGGCCATCGCCGGCGCGGTGCTCGTCGGCGTCGCCGTGTTCCTCGCCGTGCGGAAGGTGGCCATGAGACGAGCCAAGAACAGGCCGCCCCGACGGCTCGTGGAGCACGCCTCGAGCGCCTACCCTTCGCAATTCTTCGCCGACGCGCGTAAGATCTCTCTCTCTCTCTCCTCTGGAATTGTCAGACTAATTTCAGCGTCGGTGACATGGCTTTCCATGATTGGGATGAGCAGGTTACATTTCCCAGACGGTGAAGCTGGGAGCCCTCGGCATCCCTGCTTACAGATCGTTCTCCCTGGTCGAGCTCGAAGCTGCCACCAGCAACTTCGAGGTGTCCTGTCTCATGGGACAGGACGCTCACGGACAGGTAGAAGAATCAACACCGTTCCATGACAAATTCCCACAAGTTTGCTACTCCAAAACTGATCACCTGTTCTTGGCTCCGCCGGCAGATGTACCGGGGAACGCTGAGCAACGGGACGCCGGTGACGATCCGGTCGCTGCGAGTGAAGCGGAGCCAGACGTCGCAGAGCTTCAACCGTCACATCGAGATGATCTCCAAGCTGCGGCACCGGCACCTGGTGAGCGCGCTGGGCCACTGCTTCGAGTACAACCTCGACGACTCCAGCGTCACGCAGCTCTACCTCGTCTTCGAGTACGTGCAGAACGGCAACCTCCGGAGCAGGATCTCACGTAGGTCTCCCGCTGAGCTTCCTTGTGTCGTTCATGGCTGAACTTCCCAGACGAGTCGTCCCCTCCCATGGCTCAATCTTAGCTGGTTCCTTTGTTTGTGCTCGTCAGAAGGAACAGAGGGGAGGAAGCTCTCCTGGGTGCAGAGGATATCGACCGCCATTGGAGTCGCCAAGGGGATACAGTTCCTGCACGGAGGCATCATGCCCGGCCTGTTCGGGAACAACCTCAAGATCACCAACATCCTCCTGGACCAGAACCTTGTCGCCAAGATCGGCAGCTACAACATCCCCATCCTCGCCGAAACCGCAAAGTCCGAGGTACAGGCTCTGATCAGTTGGGTGTCTTCTTGGCTCTGATCAGGTACCTCAAGCAGTACCACTGTGGACTGATGACTTTAACAATGCTGTTCTTCATGCAGGGTGGAAGCAAGCAAGCATCTCATAGGTACTACTGAACTTCTTGAAAATCACCACCTACTCAGCTGGCAGTTCTAGCACCATTTTGTGATCATGGACCTTGCTGAGGGCTGTTCTTATTTTTTGTGTGAGAATTATTTGCGATTTGCAGGGTTCCAATTGACGGCGATAAGATGGACATCTACGATTTCGGCGTGATACTGCTTGAGGTCGTGTCAGGAAGGCCGATCACATCCATATACGAGGTGGAGATCATGAAAGAGCAGGTAACCATTCATCATCTGACACAGCTCCAAGAGTAAAACTTGTTCTACTCACAGACTGAATCTGAAAACGCATGCACGGATGGACGGATGGATGCAGCTGCAGAAGGCGCTGATGTCGGAAGGCCCGACGCTGCGGCGGAGCTTCGCGGACCAGTCGGTGAGCAAGGCGTGCTCGGACGAGTCGCTGCGGACGGTGATGGAGATCTGCCTGCGGTGCCTGGCCAAGGAGGCGGCGCAGCGGCCGTCGGTGGAGGACGTGCTCTGGAACCTGCAGTTCGCGGCGCAGGTGCAGGACGACTGGCGCGGCGACTCACGGAGCAGCGAGGAGTCGCCACTCTCGCCGTCGCAGATCCCCAGGCAGTCCGGCTCCAACCGCTCCGTCGCAGACGACGACGCCTAGCCTAGGTACTCTAAGTCCAGGTAAGATGACGCCTCCTCTTCTTCTTCCGTCCACTCCATTCATAGATCACCATTGCAGCTCTCCATTAGGATCTGAACTGACATTGCAACATTTCTTTGGAAATGCTGATGCAGGTGGCAGGATATGGATCGATGCTTTTCCCGTCGAAGAATTCTCCTTGACCAGCAAGCACGGCTGCAGCAGAGGAGAACTCGATTACGTCAGGCCAAGTGTATAGCAGCTGCAGCTGAAGCTGGACCTCGCATATCAGTACCACCACACCACAGGATGTGTACAGAGCAGCCCTTACGTTGCAGACTACTAGCAGTACTACTGGTTTATTTTTCCCGTTCTCTCTGCATTTCTTCAATTTTCCGTTCTCTCTTATTTCGTGGACCTTTTGACTAGTTTTGCAATAAGCTGTAACCACTGTGTTTGCTTCTTCTTTTGGAATGTTAGGACTGAATGTAACTTCAACTAGCCATTTGCACTATGAGCTAGTAGAAGGAAAAATGGGGAAAGTATTGTGAGAAGACAATTAGTAGTACGCTCCGTTTCAAATTATAAGTATTTTTTTTGAATTATAAGTTGTTCACACTTTCCAATACACTCTTTTCAATACTTTTCCATTTTTCTCTCTCTCATCCTCATATATCTCACATTTTTTATTTTTTAAATTCCCGTATCGAGTTTTAAAATAACTTATAAATTCGAATGGTGGGACTATTTCCTTTTTTATGATGATGAGCTGGAATGCAAAACAGCAGGGAGAAACAGTGAAATTTAGTGGATGCAATGTTCCAGTTCCACCCACACCGCCGTTGCGGGCATCAATGGCAGACAAGGTTGTGCTGTGCTCTGCCCACGCCGGATCGGACAAGGTGGTCCAACGCCCAGGACCAGTCACCTTGTCATGGCTTCATTATGTGCCATCACGGGATTCTGATTCGCATCATGACACTTCTGGAGCAGATTTTTGCCAGGATGATCAGGAGGGCAACGGTTGCCGAGATGGGAAACCCTACGCAATGTGACCTCCTCGGGGCGTATTCAGGAAGAGTCCTATCCGAAAGCCCGTTTCCGGTGAAAGCTCGTCGCATCGGAATCGCCTTGCGTCTGCCGTTTACTGGGGATTCTAGCTTGACAATCTTTTTGCTCAAATAAAAATAACAGAAAATTACATAGCTATTTTTCCCTTGCATAAAAACTGGGAATTTAATATATTTCAAGTCAACTCTTGATGGAAATCTATAAAGGAAACCTATAAAACATTTCGTAAAACTCATCAGTTTGTATGTCCTGTAGAGTCCAGTAAAGCCGAAAGGTCTTGGCAAGATCCACCTGTTCCACCCATCAAAAAATAGCATGGGGCTTATACCATACCTCATCGGTTCCAAAATTGTTGTTGTCAGTTTGTTTAAATTTTAACTAACAAATGTAAAATTTTTTGGGAGAGTCCAATTGTAAAGCATGATAATACCCAAAGGCTTAAGCAATCAACATATACTCACTAGGGGGAGAAGTAACAAGATTTAACCAGTCCAGCCAAACCATTTCCACGCTATAACTCTGTATCTAAGCAGGATGCTTTTAATTCGTGAGATAGGTCAAGAATACCAGTTACATCAATACATTAACCATGAGCAAGGTGGACTCGGATCGGAACACAACCACATAGACTACAGGCAATCACTGCAGTTTCTTCAATGTTTCAAGAGGGAACAAGTCTGGCAAGCCAGAAACACAAATTTTCACAGTAGTTTATTGCACCCTGTCTAGCCTGGAGGGTGCCCTCCTTTGCCCCTGCACTAGTCAGCTGTCCAGCTCTGCTCAACGATTTCACGGACTTTGCGGTTGTACTCCCGCTTATTTTCACTGAACAGTCTGGCAGCTTCAGAGTTTGCTGGGGAATTTGGGTTTGGATCGCACAACAGTGACTGCAAAACAAATGCGACACAAGCCAGTTACGCAAAGTTTCAGATATACTACTACTGCTCAGATATACTACTACTGCCGTAATACAGATAGAAAGTGCCTTACAGCCACATCCAGTGATCAATGAACCCGAAGTCACTTATTCCAGGCCCAGTAATTTTCTTTGTAATTTTGAGCTCATTAACCATGTCACACAAACAAGAAAATATGATTGTGGAAACACTCCCTACACTACAATTTGGAGAACGGCTCTACTTTAATGTAATAAAAATACTGACATAACTTTTAAAATTCTCATGTGATATGCATGTAGCTATCTTAATGGGCATTACAGTTTTTTATGCATTATTAGCAGTATACATGCATTTTCATAAATAATCTGATCAACACGAGATAGGTACCTGAATAGAAGTCAATATGGCAGCAACATCATATATAGGGCTCCACTGGTTTTGTAGGATATCCAAGCAGATGCTTCCATCTGCGTAAACTGCGAATAGTATAATGTTAGAACCATTTTCCCACCAGCACTTTCTTGAAGCTAACATGTATGGAGGGGGAAGAAGATGGAAGGAAGGAACAAGACATTACTATTTGGGTGGAAAATTCTAGAGACAAACCGAACAGTTGGTGGCTTGTTTGGGTAATCTTCTGTAAATTGAAGGGTTAGCTTGAACGTACCTACGTGTGAAAATCAACAGTCAGTGAATGTTCCAATGCCACCTTAGAAGCAAGTAGCCATACATAAATGTGATATAAATAAGTGAGCCTTTGAAGATTAAAAGAAGTCACAGCAATAATATCATAAGAAAAATAAACAATTAGACATTTTTTAAAATGCATTCATAGCTTTTGCATTCATAGCTTTTGCCAATTTCCCAAGGCTTACATTTACGACATCAAACTTGCAATGCTAAAATCAAGAAAGCAACAAACTAAAAATTTTCAAGATCATATCAGGATATAAACAAGGACTGTCTAATGCAAATCCATTAGTAATACTGCCAGCTGATCACATATGCCTCATGACACATTTATTAACCATATGATACCCACAAGTATAGGATTATCCACAAGAGTTATATATTTTAAAGACTCCATACAGTTGCATAAATATAGGTGGAGAAGCCACAATTTGTGAGTGCCTATAACATACAAGGACTTAAGACACCACTCACCAGCAAGGCTTCATGAAATGAAGCAAATAGAAGAGGTTTTCAATGCAATGTAACCAGTAACCACTAACCATAGTCCACGAAACTCTAGTTTGGTGTCTACTGGAATAGAACTGATTATAGACAAGACAACACCATTCAACTTCAAGAATTATTGAACAACAACAGCAACAAAGCCTTTAGTCCCAAGCAAGTTGGGGTAGGCTAGAGATGAAACCCGAGAGACGAATAAAAAGGAGCAACAACCGGCAATCAAAGTTCAGGCACGTGAATTGTTAGCCTCCACAAACTCCTATCCAAAGCTAACTCCTTGGCGATATCCCAATCCTTCTGATCTCTCTTCACAGACTCTTCCCAAGTCAAGTTTGGTCTACGCCCACCTTAAACCCACCTTAAACCCAGAGAAATAACAACAATCACTGTGAGCTAATAAACCAACTATATTTTATTGTTATAACGCTGGTGGAAGCAATCATCCCTAACATCTAAAGTAACTGACTATATCTGAAAGATTAATTTCAGTTTGTTATTTTATTCCTATGTGCTAATAGATCTAGCATTGGCATCAGCACTATTGTTAGGAGCAGTTACTAAAATGTGGATGAAAGCATATAGGGGTTCAGGGAATACAGAGAAGGAAACAAAACTTAGATGCCCCCAAGCATTTTTCTTAGACTAATAAACAAGAGCAGTATATGATAATGCAATGCCACTCCCAGCAGCTATGGATGTGAGTATGCATTAAATGCCAATAGACCTTACTTCATGGAGTAGGTGGTTTTCAATGAATATCACCCCATAACCTATCTCTGAATTTACTGACAAGTCTAGTGTTCGATATAAGATTCTAATCCAGAGGATACACCAGATAAGTAATTTTAGCATGTCCTCTTTCTAAATTGAAAAAATCATCTTGGATTGATACGTAGTAATATCACTTGTGGACTTATCAAATCATGAATTATGAGTCTTAAGACAGTTAACATTCTTATAGTTAAGGAAATAAAAGGAAGAAAAAAAATCTTTCATGCCACTTTCCTTTAATCATACTTCCATAGAAGGGATACACAGCCCATTGCTTCACCAGGACACAATGGAACTATTGTTTTATATATGACAGTGGCACATAATGAAGCTATGGGAGAGAGTTATTGAGCACCGTCTACGGGGATCAACGAGAGTCACCCAAAACCAATTTGGTTTCATGCTCGGGAGATCCACTATGGAGGCAATTTTCTTAATAAAGCAACTGATGGAGAGATACAGAGAACAGAAGAAAGATCTGCATATGGTCTTCATTGACTTAGAGAAGCCTTATGATAAAGTGCGTAGGAACGTTATATGGTGGGCATTGAAAAGGCACAAAGTCTCAACAAAGTACATTAACCTCATTAAGGATATGTACAAGGATGTGATGACAAGTGTTCGAACAAGTGATGGAGACACCGATGAGTTTCCAATTAATATAGAACTGCACCAGAGGTCGGCTTTGAGCCCTTATGTTTTTACTTTGGTGATGGATGAGATCACACGAGACTTACATGGGGACATTCTTTGGTGTATGCTCTTTACGGATGATGTGGTGCTAGTGGATGAGAGCAGGATAGAGGTGAGCCAGAAGTTAGAATCATAGAGACATGCTTTGAAGTCAAAGGGTTTTAGACTTAGTAGGTCTAAAACAGAGTATATGAGGTGTGATTTCAGTGCTACCGCAGTCGAGGTGGGAGATGTTAGACTTGACGACCAAACGGTACCTAAGAAGGACACTTTCCGTTATTTGGGTTCAATGTTGCAAAAAGATGGGGATATTGATGAGGATGTAAGTCATAGAATTAAAGCCGGATGGTTGAAGTGGCGTCAAGCTTCTGGAGTCTTATGTGATAGTAGGGTGCTTCAAAAACTCAAGGGTAAATTCTATAGGACTGCAATTCGTCCTGCTATGCTTTATGGAGCAGAGTGTTTGGCCTACGAAAATGCGACATGTTCAACAGCTACACGTAGGCGAAATGCGTATGTTGAAATAGATGTGTGACCACACGAGAGATCGTGTCCGGAACGATGACATACGAGAGAGATTAGGAGTGGCACCAGTTGAGAAGAAACTTGTGCAGCATTGTTTGAGGTGGTTCGGACATATTCAACGAAGACCACAAGAGGCACCGCTTCGTAGCGGGATGGTAAGTCGGCCAAACGGTGTGAAGAGAGGCAGAGGTATCAACTTGACTTGGAAAGAGTCTGTGAAGAGAGATCTGAAGGATTGAGATATCGCTAAAGAGTTAGCTTTGATAGGAGTTCGTGGAAGCTAGCAATTCACGTGTCTGAACCTTGATTGCTGGTTATTGCTCCTTTTTAGTCGTCTCTCGGGGTTTCATCTCTAGTCTACCCTAACTTGCTTGGGACTACAGGCTTTGTTGTTGTTGTTGTTGTATGACATTGGCACATCCAGGTTTGTTGATATAGTCGAAGTTTATTATTTATTTCAGAGCCCAAAATCAAGTAGGGCATAACTCTAATTCTCTGAAATACAGATTAAATCAAGAAAACATTCAGATAGTAGTTTCAGCAGGCTACAAGCATAAGTACCAACAACCAAGGAGCTTATGGTATTTCATAAAAAATAATCTTTCATAAAGTGAAATTAAAACTGTTGCGGATTGGCAGCTCTATGCCAAAGGAGATAATTCTAACCAACTAGATGGTGCTTTCAGTACAGCATGCAGAATTTGTCCTTTCAGGCAGTTTAATATGACAGAAGTCAAAACAATTACTCCTACAAAATTTGCAGGTCTAGCCTCCCACCGGCATATCAAACCTTCCAGTTTTGTATGCTCCAACGGAACCAACTCAAACAATGTCATATATCGGTATTTTCCCTACAAACAGACATCTCAGATTAATTGACAAAAAGTCATAGTACAACCTAAGAGCGGTCTTGAGCTGCCACAGATTCCCATCCATAGCCACAAAAAAAAAAGTCTATCAGAAAAAAAGTCTCAATATCAGGTGGATAATTACCGTTCCACTAGCATGATTCCGAGTCAATGTACCGTAAAAAGCCACTAACACCACAAAACAAGATGCAAATCAGCAACAGGTCAGAAGGGGATCGAAGCTGCGGTACTCACCTCCATCCCACGGCGTGTCATCCGGCCTGCAAAACCACACGAACCCCTCATCAGCAGCAATAACACAGCTAGAGAATGAAAGCCGCAGTAAAAA
>BCLF01000030.1:2630375-2640775 GCA_001602275.1 Zoysia japonica | reverse complement strand
TGCACAGCAAAAGCAAGAAAAAAAAAGCTCTAAATAAACTAACTTTTTAATATTTTAAAAATTATTTCAGCTGAAAATAAACAACTTGAAAAACTGAAACCTAAGTTTGATAAAGAGGGGAACGACAGAGTGCAGTCTCCGATAATTTGGTCACGGGGCAAAAAAAAAAAAAAAAAAAAAAAAATACTCTCTTCGTTCCAAAATATAAGCATTTTTAATTTTAATCAAATCAAACTTTATTACTTTGACCATTAATAATATTTTATTATATATTGACCATTAATAATATTTTATTATATAAAAAATATATTTTTTGAATTTATTATGAAATAAACTTTCATACAAATTATATTTTTATATTAAAAGTTATATAATTTTTTAAATATTATTAGTAAAAATTAAAATAATTTCACCTTATACAAACTTAAAAATGCTTATATTTTAAAAACAGAGGTAGTACAAAAGATGATGAGGTGAGGAAGTGAGCACAACGGACAAGAGCAGTCAGTGGTAGGGTGAGACTGTTCTATATTGCATTTACAACAATCAGCACATCTTCAATTCAGTCATGTTACTTCACCTCAGAAAAGAATAAATCCAATATAACTCTGTTAGCCGTAGACGACTCATACCTTGGGCGGCAAACATCAGTTGCCAAGACCCCCCCATCACCGTTTTTATTCTGAGCTTTCAAAGATTGTCTCCACATCAAATCATCAACTCAATAACTGCTCAGAGATCAAACAATCAACTAACTACAAACAAAGAAAGCAGTTAAGAACTTAAGATGGAAGAAGAGTGATAAGATACAGTTAGCCACAGCTATTTGGATTGTTTTCTTGATGTACACAACAAATTATCGTCACCATTTACAGGGCAGGAGCTGGCTAACCAGGTCAGAGGTGCAGGGTGAAATTAGATTCTTGGCCTAACCCTGCGGCCACTGGTGTCACCACCGTCTGAGAGCTGCCCCCAAACGCTCTGGCTCTTCCCGCCACTACTGTGCTCCTCCTCGCACCCTGCAACAGTTTTCAGTATCTCCGACTGCAGCGAAGGGCAGTTGTCCTTGAGGTAATCAAAACCCTCAGTTCGGATTACAGCTGCAGACACATAAGGGTATCTGGAATGTTATGGAACTTTATAAACTCGATTGCACCGTGAGCTTTATGAACTTATTTACACAGTGAAACAACAAAAAGGTCAAACGGTAGAATATAGAGGCAATAATCTCATGGTATATCAAGGAAATTGGTACATAAAAAAATGGAAAGGTAAATTGACAGAGCAAAGAAGGCAGCACGAAATCAACAGCAAAAACCATTCAAGCTGATATAAAACCTAGATGCTGGTTCACCTAATTCTATGATACCCATTGGCAAACAGCTATAATAATCTAGTGACCCTATTAGTCATATCTAAAACCTGCTATTATAATCCAACTTAGAAGCACAAGTATGTTTCATTGCTCCCCAGATATCAAAGTAGAAAGATTTTCGATGGCCTTAATCAATTGTGAGCCATCCATTTGACTAGATCGTGATGGCCACTGTGAGCTATTGCCTAATAGGATGTAATAGGTAACTGTCGGGATAGTATACTCCGAGTACCTACGGATCAACTTCTACAACGCGGCCCATCTACGGTCCGCGATCCAACGGCCCACCGAGAACTTCGCAATGGCGGCCGGGCCTCAACGGTCGGGAAGCCTCGTCAAGGCCCAGAGACGGAGTAGGCGTAATCGTTCCGACCCCCAGGGGTCGGACCCGAGCTATCAGGATCCTAGCGGTCAGGACTCGCCCGCCGACCGCTGGGAAGCAGTTATCACTTCAACAAACGCGCCGATTTTGAATCCCTGACGATGTGCAGTTACGCGAAGAGGATAAGCATTCCGAAAGATTCCGCAACTACCCGGTTGAACGAGAAACAACCCACCAAGCGATAAAACTGAGTAGTAAAGCAACCCTGTTCCCTCTTAGTGAACAAATGTACGAACGGGAGGCGCCGATCGTCTAGCCTGAACGCCAGAGAGTATGATTCTCTAAAGACTGTGGCCCCACCTGTCAAAGGGTCATCCGCTTCCGTAGCCGGCAAGATGCTCAAACCATAGTCCGATCACTCCAACCATGGTTCGGTCAAGATAACCTAGGTCCGACCCTATATAAGAAGCACCCGAGAAGCAAAGCAAGACAACAAGCAAGAGAAAATAAACAAGATACGCGACAGACACATAGAGCAACAGTGATAATCACCACTTGTAAACCACTCCCACCACGCGAGCTTGGGACTCTCGGATCCGTCCGGAGCCCTTCCGCATTGTACTCTCGTGTTCTTGAGATTCATACGATTGATCTCTCGCCCCTGGACGTAGGGTATTACGCCTCGAGGCGGCCCGAACCAGGTTAACCTATGAGTCTCACCTGTAGACTAGGCCATTCGATTCCAAAGACGCACGATCCCCCGTCCGATTGTATAAATTTACTGTGCTGGTGTATGAAACACCGACAGTAACCATAACAATTATATTTATTTCTGTGTTTTCTTTTGGAAAGTCTATTATTTTATCATTTAGCACCAATTACATGGAGCTTTAAAATCATAAATAACCAAACTGATTGGAATTGTTTCCCAAAACGCACCTGATCCTTGTGAGAGTTAACAGAAAGATTATGCGAAAGACCATGTACCACATTTGTTCCCTATAATATGCTAGATCCTACTGTGAGCTAAAGGACAGGACAGACCCAGTGCTGAAAGCTCCCACACAAGAAGGGGTCCGGGGAAGGATTGTACAAGGGAAGCCTTAGCCCTGCAATAAATTGCAGAGAGGCGGCATCAAACCCAGGACCTCTTCGCACGTGGGTAACTTAACCCAGGACCTCTTGGCACAGGATCCTACTGTGAGCTATTACGGAAAAATCATGTAAAAGACCAAACCCACTAGGTATTAGTAGAATTCGTGGGGCTTCTGCCTGCTGACCAGGCACGAAAAGATCAGCGTCAGCATTGTACAGCAGAGGGACAAGGGTGCCCGTCTGCTGTTGTTGTGTTTCCGGCGGTGGACAAAACTTTCTTCACACCCAGGCACATGGGACTTTTATCCAAAACTCTGATTGGATCGGAAGCGTGATACTCCTATGGCCAGTAGTCTCCAATAATCAGGAGTAACAGCTTAAACAAAATGATACATCTTTTATTTAAGTCTTCCAAAAATCAATGGTGCAGCTTAATTATTATCTTCCCTCCTATTAGGAAGGTTTTTATGTCGCCACCCAGACATCGCCTAGGCAACAAGATGCTTCAAGGTTGCTAGGCACTGGGGTCACCAGGCTAGACACCATATGGTGTCCGCCATATTGCACTTGGCGTCGCCTAGGTGCATTTAGGCGCCAGACTAGTGCTGAGCTGCCTGTGGCAGACACCATAGAAATGAAAAGACAGGAAGCAGCAGACCCCAAGCTGTTAAAGGTGGTATTATGACATGAAAAGCCATGGCGCCCTGCAGGCGTGTGCACATGTGTGGGTCTGGAGCAATTAGGGTAATTAAGTTGGAGGCATGGAGCTGGGCTGGATGAGCTTCCAATAGCAGCCTAATTTATACTTTATTTTTTTACTCATCTATTTTTTTTTTTGGCTGGTATAGACATTGTAATGATAGTGTGTATGGTCTCACCTAGGCATCTGCCATAAACCTAAATGCTGTGAGGAGCATTTAAGGTATGTTGGAGTATCTATTTTCTAGTTAGAATACAGATTGCTACTGCACTTGTCGAACAAATGCAAAAGTAAAACGTGCAACATTTAGAAAGCAGACACTAATGTGTTGCTTCATTCTACCTCGTAAAAAATTGCTGCTAGCTTTTTTTTTTATCGAATATGCAAGACATGAACATTAATGTATTAAGATGAGAAGAGAATCAAAAATAACAGCAACATTCTCTAAGGGTAACCAAATTTGCAGTAAGCTCAATATTATTCATTCTGTCAATATTGTTATAAAATTTTAGCTGTGAAGTCCTGACATGACGAACATGGCCTCTGGTAATGAACATAATTGGGTTTTAGAATGCCTAAAAAGAGCTGTACAATGAAGGTGACCCATGCAAACTAAACTTAAACTGAATCAACATAGAAGACCCTACATTGGCGACGTGCATGTTTCTTGAAGGAGAATAGCAAATTCAGATTCTTTAAATAGAACAGCAACCATAACAATTAACAAATAAATCACAGGTGTACACTAATGTGAAATACCTGAAAGATTTTCTGCAGCAAATTTTAGGCAAACAGCTTTAAGCTCCAAAGCATGGTGATGATCAGCCAATGCTAGTGTACTTGCAACTGAGGCAACGGTTATGCCCTTGCATAGGTAAGACTCACAAAGCAATCTTAGCCTTGCTAAGTCATATTTGTCTGCTGCAGCCAACAATTTTGCTGCTAGAGTATCAAAGACAGAACCGTCAGAGCTAGATGCACCCAGCTCGTTGTCATCAACAAGGGTATCTCTATAGATAAAATGAAGCATCGCCTGAACAAAATATTGAATCCTCATACATATTTTCAAATTGCTGCTGTTGTAGAAGTACAAAGTTAATATAAGAACAAAAACATACCTTGAAAACTTTTGGCTCCATGTCATCAATATAAAACTCTTTCAGTTCATCACTCTCATCAACCTCGCTCTTCTCTTCATCAGACTCGTCACTGAATAATTGAGATCTGAATACAGAAGATCGTGCGGCTAAGACCAGCTTATGGGCATGAAACCTCTCTCCTCCCACATTAAGAATTACATCAACACCCTCCTGATTGTCCAAAAGTGAACCAAAATGATAGCCAATGTCTGAGTCTGGAACATGGATAGAATGTGGTCTGGAATAATCAATAGTTGACACTACAACACCAACAGTGCAATTTATCTTCAGGCAATCATCTTTAATAAAGTCTGAAGTCTCAAGAGCCGTTCGTCGAAAAAACCGTTTGTATCCCCTGAAACAAGAAGGAAGAGTGAAGATTAATAGTCTAAGAATACAGTGTTAACAATCCTTGATCGTAGAATTGTGTAGATTCTGTACGAGCAAGAGTATTACACAAGTTCACACATAAAGGAGAAGTTCACCAAGCCTTTATTCATATCACAATTTAGTGTGAATGTATCATATAGAAGGTAACCATAGCTGTGGTTGAATTGGTTCCACACGAACAGTAACTATAGAAAGCAAAATGTTCTTTATGTTCGCTAGTAACTGCAAATGAATGCAAATTTAACCTATTAGGATGATATATATATTATATAATTTTGAAAGCATCATCGATGTTGAATCTAACCAGTCCATTTTCACATGACTTGCTAAACTATTGAAAACGTTATTATCAATTAAAGATGCAAAAGTTTGACAAAGGCTGTATCAGAACAAATGACCTACGGCAGGGCCGTCTCAAGAAATTGAAGGCCCCAGTACAAAATATAAAATGGGGCCCTATGTTAAGAAAAATTGCATAAATAATGCAATTTAATATTATTTAATATCTCAAATTATGTACCTACAAAGCTAAATACAGTGCTAAAGAATACATCAAATACTAATACGAAAGCTTGTGACTTGGAAGAAGAACAAAGTATTGGTAAAAGAACACAATTGCCTGATTAAGGATCTACCTCTCTGGTGTGCTGCAGTCCAATTTTTTGCTAGGAATTTTTTCTCTAAGAACTAAGTGAGCTAATTAGCATTGTTGGGGCCCTAATTTTTTTGGGGGGCCTGTGCGGGTGCCCACTCTGCCCCTGCCAATCGATGGCACTGCCTACGGAATAATTAACTCTCAGCGATATCAGTATTTATTTGAAATAACACATGAAACCGATTAAACT
Source organism: Zoysia japonica (assembly GCA_001602275.1). Taxonomy (NCBI): domain Eukaryota; kingdom Viridiplantae; phylum Streptophyta; class Magnoliopsida; order Poales; family Poaceae; genus Zoysia; species Zoysia japonica. Next base: position 2,634,909 of record BCLF01000030.1, on the reverse strand, counting down.
AGTAATCACCTGCAGTTTGGACTAAATCAGTTCACCCACAGTTCACAATAAGTCAAGTTGTCTAAATATTTGTGAATTTTATGCATTCATAACGAGAAAGTAGAGATAATTACAACTTAAAAACAGTACGGAGTAATAAGAATATCATCAAATGACTTAAACCTCCGAAAAGAAATGTATACCCACGGACTATACATCCAACCATACAACTCAGACCAGAATATACATCCAATAGCGTATCATCATGCGGAAAACTACATTTTCAAGCAGCGGGATTAAAAGAATCCCCTGATATTTTTGTTCTCAATGTTAGTAGTGACATTTACGCAAGGCAATTTACCAGTGATGCATAAAAAAAATCACATTCCATGCCATAACAATCAGACTAATGTAGTGAATGAAAATTCATGACCATAGGGGTTTCCCCTACTGTGTGTCTCAAAAAAAATCATGACCATACCTATAAACAACTGGTATTCAAACAGAGCTGCGAATATTAGTTTGTTACTGGGAAATTCATATAACCAAAAAAAACAACAAAATGGAATGTAGTTATCACCAGCGAGGCTGTCATGAACCCTAAATTGTTCATGGAGTTGTATAAACTTTCAAAACCAACAGCATAGAATCTCATGAACCAGTGGGCAGCTATTTTGCAATATGTATACGATCCACCACCCTATTTAACCACACAAACCAGAACTGATTGAAACTGTAAGGTACTATGACACTAACAAAATACCAACGAGGTGTAAAACATTCACAAAACTGTACCACGCATTCATTAAAAAATCATGACAGCACCAAAACCATACCAACATATCCATATGAACCCAAATTTCAGAGACATATTCTAAAGGGAAAAAAAACTTAGCGCGACAGAATATCGAACAATCACGACCGAAATGGGGCAGTAGCGATCAGGGCCCGTGCGCTTACCACATTGAGCCGCGGTACTTGAGGGTGTAGGGCCCGGACTCGAGGGAGCGGTCGAAGTGGGAGTGGACCTTGTGCTTGCCCTTGCCGCTCTGGTCGAGGAGCGTGAGCTCGAATAGCGCGCGGACGTCGGTGCCCTCGGAGGCGAGCGCGATGAAGACGGAGACGTAGGCGGAGTTGTCCTCGGTGTTCTTCCCGTCGGGGTAGAAGTAGACGGCCCACTGGTACCCGCCGACGGAGAACGTCTCGCTGGCGATGTGCTTGCCGACGCCCATGCCCTTGGCGAGGGAGTAGCCCTGGATGACGAAGCGGTGGGAGCCGTTCACCGTCTCCGTCACCGACCGCGAGCTCGTGGGCGACGCCGACATGTCGCGCGGCGCGGGAGCGGCGGCGGTTGGGGCGGCAAGGAGAGGAAGGGGAGCGGGGGCCGCGTGAGCCGGCGAGGCGTCGCCGGCCTCACCGTCCATCGCTGGCCTGGCTAGGGTTAGGGTTCGAGGGAGGCGGGGACTGGGGATTGGGGAAATTCGGCGTTCAGCTAGGCGGGTCGACGCGACGGGAGGGCGTAGACGTACGGGCTCGGCTTCGCTCGGTCGGTTTTCTCTTTTCTTTCTGAAACCGGGTCGGTCGGTTCAGCCGTATCTTGGTCTTTGGCTCTTGGCCAGCGCAACTGGCCCCAGCTCCAGCCATGCATCGAGAAAAGCGAACTTCACTGCCCTCGGATAACGGGACGCCAAACTACTTCCGAGATCTACTAGGTTCACGATTCGGAAACTGAACGGGGGCCTACAAAAACCAAGGCGACCCTGACCCTGCGTTGTGTGCACGACAGTACGAGAAGAAGCGTCTCGGGCTGTCGTCAACCATTCGATCCCGATGTCGATTACGCAGCAGGTCTCGGACCATGTCATCAGCAGCACCCGGCCCTCCGCCATCCAGGCTCCGACGACGATGACGAGGACTGCGACCGCCCTCCCCAGGAGCCCGAGTTTGTGATCCATGTTGTGGACGACGATCCTAGCCGGCGCAGTGCGCCGGCGCCTCGTCTTCGTCCTCCTCCTCACCCTCTTCTACCACTTCAGCATCACCCACCGCCCCCGCAACACGAGCCGGGTGAGGACCGGGGAAATGCTGCTAGGATCAAGCGACTGAACTCCTCCGTGCTTTTCCCTCAGGTAAGACTAAATTGCTTTTTATTAAATTTTAGTTCAAAAGTTCGATTCTAATTCGATCTGACTTTTTTATATCTAGTTCATTCGATTTGGACTGTTTTCAAACTTAAGTACGGTTAATAAAAAAAACTTACTATTACTTTGTAGTACACATGATAATATATAATGTTCTCGCAGTCCGTCCTCTACGGTTGCAGCCTGATCTTTGGATGTGCGATAATATTCTACACGGTGCGGCCGGACATGCAGCCTGATCACCATTTTATATGGCTCATAGTCTTAGTCAGTTTGGTTATGCTCTTTATGTCGTTGTCGCTGGTGCTCTAGCACCTTGCCGTTTATAAGTGGCTGTAGTTATAAGTATGCATTGTACTCAGATTTTAAAGGATGGTATCTGAGTAGCTATTTCACTGGCCAACTCGACCCATGTACGTCGATTCTAATTCGATCTAGCTTTTATATATTTAGTTCATTTTATTTGAACTGTTTTTAAACTTAGGTACGGTTAATAAAAAAACTCACTACTTCCTCCGTTCATTTTTTATTTGTAGTATACGCCACAAACATATGACCTGTAATGTTCTGGCAGTCAGTTCTTGGGATGTGGGATAATATTCTTCTCGACTCGACCCGACATGCAACCTGTTCCTCATTTTATATGGCTCATAGTCTCAGTCAGTTCCATTATGCATTTCATGTCGTTGTCGTTGCTGATCTCACACCTTGGCGTTAATAAGTGGTTGTAGTTGTAAGTATGGTTGTAGTTTTTAAGTATGCATTGTACCCAAATTTTTAAGGAAGGTATTTGAGTAGCTATTTTACTGGTCAACTCAACACAGAGCATTTTCAACAATTTTCTCAAAAAATCATCTCAAAAAGTACTTTTAAAAGTATTTTAGTCACCTCCTCCAACAACTCCTCTAAATATAAATATAGTTTAAATTTGAGCCAAGTGAATATCTACTTTCCTCGTATCTACTTTCGAATAGGGAGATTTCTGGAGATCCTCGAAATTAGAGAGGTGTTCAGTGAACCTATCAAATGATCTTTTTTATACTTTTTCTTTATAATTCGATTTAGAGAGAGTCAACGGGAGCTTTTAGAGATGCTCTCATGTACACCTAAGCAATATATATATTTAAGATTGATGTTCTGTGCTTGTCTTCAATCTATGTTTTTAGTCTTTCTTGTTCCTTCTTTAAGTAATGCTTTTGGATCCATCGATACCAATCCACTTTTGTGCTAGGTGGCAATGAAGCATGACACTCTAACAGGTTGTTTCGTATTTATTTTATTTGTCACTAGAGCTAGTATTAGTTAGTTGGTTTTGAGTTTTTGTAAAAGCTAGCTGGTGAACTCGTTTAAATGTTAGTTTTTTAAATATGTTTTTAGTTTCTCTACGCAACAAAAAGTCAGAAAAGCAACCATTCAGTTCATTTTCTCAAAAACTGATATTTCAGCTTTTTAAGAAGTGTTTGTTTTAGCTTTTGACAATTATAGATTTTCAACTGAAAAATCCCAAACAACAAGGCCTAAAACTAACTCTTAAGTACGTAGTTCACGACAAGGTGCCTGACAACAACGATCCACCTAAAATTATTTCATAAGCTGCTCCAATCCAACAAAACTAGTAAATAGATTTGTATAGCTAGTACTCCTTTCGTCCTTAAATTATAATCGTTGTTGATTTTTAACACTATCTTACTAAAAAATAGATAAATTTCACATATTTTGTTATACTTTGATTTACACTAAAATTATTTGAATCACAACTTAAAAATTTACACATTTAAACTAATTTTTTGAATAAGATAAATAGTTAAAATTAATTGTATAAGTTAACGGTGACATCAACTTAGAAACGGAGAGAGTAAGAGTTATCAAGTATTCCCAAGCTAGAAAGGAGCTAAGGAGGGGTGGAGCGTGGTTTCAAGCAGTACGTACTAGCTACATTAGCTTCTTCAACCTCTAGATCAAGCTCCATCTGTCTCCCCTTTCCCATTCTCGGTCATGGCTAATAAAAAAGCTCTCATAGAGGCACCATTTCATTCCCAGAGCACATATAACGTAAGAAAAATAGATTTATTGTTTTTTCTATCAAACTCTTTAGTTAAACACTGAATTACATCACTTTATATCAACCTGGCTACTAAAACTTCTTCACAGGCTAGAAGGGGGGAGGGGTGCCAGAGCCTAAGATGATCTCCACTAGCCTCCTCCGCCCCTGGCGCTAAGGAATGGTGAGATTCTTAAGTGATGCCTCAAGGGTGGGGAATAGGTCTCCTGAATTTAAGCACTAAATTGTGCTTAAATTTAAGGGAGCTACAGTGAACTGAATTTTTTTTCGCTTTTAGCCGATCAAAAATCAACGGATCATATCGATTGCTATAGCAGAGCTACAGTGCCTAATGGAATAGTGACTTTCAAGA
>BCLF01000030.1:2600873-2629297 GCA_001602275.1 Zoysia japonica | reverse complement strand
ATTGCCATGTGGCACCATCCTAGTAATCATATACAATTATAAATTGGAGTCCTCCCGTCTTCGTACATGTTTTTTGGTGAGTGATAGCTAGTCAATCAAGAGAATTGTGTGTCTTGTACAAAGTTTGTGTTACAAATAAAAAGGTGATATTTTTTTTGAACAGTTAGTCTTTCAAGGTGATATAGTCTAATGAAGGTATACTAGGTAGACTTAGAAATATTAAGTTTAGATTCACAAAATAAAAGCTATAACACTAGTTTAAAATTCATTTTTAGGGGGGTTGGTATTAACTTAAGTAAATTAAAATTTTAACAAAAATAAAATTTAACTAAAAAATCAAATATTTAAAAGGTTAATGTAAAAATAATCTACAGATAAAATTGTAAATTAATATAAAAATGCTAGCTACAACTTTAAATTATAAAAGTACTATTCAGCTAATTTTAAGCAAATAGATCCATATAAGCACTATATAAGAAAAAAGTAAAATAATATGTTACTTTATAAGCATCTTAAAAATTTATATAAGCAGAGGCTAATTTCTTTTATGATAAAATTTTCTAAAATTAGTTATATATTTATAATAGGCTAGAAAAAAATAAGTTTACACTTCAAGTTTGTTGGGGCAAACCTGGGTGGAGATGCGGACGACGTTGCGGCAGCCAATGAGGAGGATTGATGATTTTTTTCTCGGGACAAGAAACTGAAGATTGCGGAGGCGGGCAGAAGAATCTTGGGGCCATCAGACGCAGGACTTCGAATTTTAAAAAACTATTGTTAATATTCTTGACTCTAGATGAAAAATCTAAAAATCAAAATCTCAATATCTAAAAGAGATTTCTTACTTGTTAATACCGTATAATATGATTAATTTATCTCTAAGTATATAATATATCTAAAAGAATCATATCTAGACTGATCATAATTTAGAGAATCAAATTGTAAGCGCAAATATTGTGGTGTTGGTCCCAAAAAAGTCTAAAACACCATATAAAATTCGAAAAGAATAGGAATTAAGGTAGACACATTGTCACAAGGAAAACAAACTAAAATCTCCCCATTCAAAGAACCGCCAGAATTTCTATCAACCAAATTATAGCACCATATAATCTAGTAATTTTATACCCATTAAATCTAGAATATTCAAGCCTCAGAACTTAAATTCTTGGCTCCAATCCAACTCAATATTTTGAGAGTTGAGTTTAAGCTTCGTGACCTTTGAAGTGCTGGATACCTCAAAGGTATGATTGTTTTGGTTATTGAGTGAGGACTATGAATTAACTTGTTGGATGTAGTATTGACATATGCTTATCTCAAGAATCACGAGTTGGCTTTCTCGACGATAATCGATGACTCATACGGTAATTGGACTCTTGATGTATCGTCTTGGTTGAAGATGGATGAAAGCTAAGGACCGAGGCAGAGCTAAGCTTCACGCGATGCAGCGGCACGGGGCGTAGTGGATGGATGGCTAGTGTTGAAAACAGATGGAAATGGTCGAGAAAACACATCAACCATTTTCACTTTCATATTTGCAACACTCGACGAAAACAAAAATGAAAAAAAACAAAAACAAAAATGAGCATATAAATATGGAGTTTTAAAAACAAAATAATTCGAATGGCAATGTAACGGAAACGGTCGATAACCGGTAAATAGGTCGAAAGCATCAATAAGATAAGCCTCGGTCATTCACCAAATCTTATAATACATGTAAGGCAAGTCATAAGCTCACGACATATAAAGTTCTTTATAAATAAATCATTAGTTTATTAACTTAGCTTGACACGGATAAGAATAACCAGTCTGTTAGGATGTCACGTTTAATCATTAGTTACTCGACGTTTTTATTTACTTCAAATAAGAATGGTCAAGTGCGAAGGCAAATTGAATTCAAATTCATTTTTATTTGTGCATGACGATCATCACAAATTAAAACTCTTGTTGGTGCTGGGAGGCTGCAGGACGGCGATTTCAGCGGGGTTACAGGCTGCATGAGCGGTGAGGGTTTCGAACGGATCCGAAACAAATTTGTTTCATTTTTTTAACAACTTTCTTTAAATCTATATATTTCTGAGTAGTTATATTTAGTTATCTAATAATAGTTTTTATAGGCCTAAAATTTGAGAGATCTAAAATAGCTCGTTCGTTAGATTTTTAAGACGTGTTTGTGAAGCTAAGTGCATTTTCCCGTATGCACGTTGTCTAATCTATCTCTACTAGAGATTTTTTACTGTTTGTGTATATAAAAGAAAAACCATGTTTTTTAAGAGTAAAGACAAAACATGTACAATGAGATCTCATTTTTGTATTCGAAGAAAACGGTAAAAGACGAAAAAATTCCGCTAAAAAAGTAAAAAAAAAGATCATATCGTTTTTGTTACCATTTTTGTTTTACTGTTTTTTGTCTGTTTTTATTTTTCTCTGTCTGTCCGAAAATAATACGAAGAAAATGGTAAACAAAACACCGTCGGAACGGAAAATTTCGGTACCTCAGTCCTCCTCGTCCCGGTCTTTTTTAGTTCTATCTTCGGCTCTTGGCCTACAACTTGATCCAGTTACGAATCATGCATCGCAAATTATAACAGCCCCTATAAAAGCAAAGCTAGCCATGTCTACGGGAGGCGTCGCCGCCGGCTTTTGTCAACCGATGGCGACGATGACAATGGCGGCCACGGAGATCGAGATGGGACCTCCTGTCGCCGACGACCACGACGACGAGCGCCCGGAGAAGGAGCCCAAGTTCGTCCTCGACGTCGTCGAGGATCACCGTCCACCGATCCCTCTTCTTCGTATCATGCAGACGACAGCACCGGCGCCTCTTTTCCTCAGCCGGCCGTTGTCCGTGCCTGAGCTTAACAACATCGACGTCCCCAACCATAAGGAGCGCACAAGTTGTTTTATCGTAAAGGTACCTGCATTTGCATGTTGCATGCGTGATGGTTATAAATGCTAGTGATGAATCTGATGTTGAACTAATTTTGTACTCTTTCTGTTCTTTAATTAATGTCGCTGTTGATTTTTAGATTCAACTTTGATCATTCATTTTATTCAAAAAATTTATTTAAATGTGTAAAAATTTAAGTTGTGATTCAAATAAATCTAATGATAAATCAAATTATATCAAAATATATAAAATTTATCAAAAAAATTTAAATAAAACGAATGGTCAAAGTTGAATTTAAAAGTCAACGGCGACGTCAATTAAAAATACGGAGGGAGCACAAAATTAGTTCAACATCAGATTCATCACTAGCATTTTTTTTAAAAAAATTATACGTATTCTTATGAAATCGTCAGCTACGTACTAAAATGTAGATATTCTTGACGCTTGCAGATCGTTCTTGACATTTTGGTGATCATACTAGCAGCACTGACGGTGACGATGGTAGCACGCATGCCGGAGGAGTACAAAGAACGCAACTTTATAATGATATGCCCCGTCATCATCATTGTGGTGGCCCTATCATGGTTGATGTTCGAACCAAACACCGGGTGCTCATGTGATAAATAGATGTGTAGCTGTGGTACAATTCTAGTGCCGCTTGAGCCCACAATGCAAGATATCTTGGTGTCCAAAGAGTCCACTTAGAAACGGATTGTACGTCTCGAATTGGTACACCTATGTCAGAATTTGGGATGCAACGATCTGCGATGACATGCACCAACACTAAAGGAGATCAAAGAATTTAGCTTACTTTTTATTGCATTTGTTTTCACTTATATTAGTAGAAATTGTAACAAGGTTGCCTATATTTTGACTGAGCAAATCACTACTACGAGTAGAATGGGAATGTGGCATGAAATCCCCGACTGCGTATGTGAATTGCCTCAGTCCTGATTGTAATTCCCTTTTATCTTAATGAAAGGCAATCTTTTTCTACGAACAATTATAGGATAAGGAAAGGGAACATCTTGGCTTCCTTCGTTACGGAGTAAAATGTCATAGAAATTGCACTTCAATTTCTCAATTTGTTTCATAGTTTTTTGAACATGGAATTGGTTAATAAGTCATAATGAACGGTGAGGATATAATCTTTTTTACAATCATCATGCTTCTGTCAGGTCAACAATTGTGTAAAACCGCGGTTTCACTGTAAATCACAAAAATATAAAACTGGTCAAAACCTATTTCAATTTCAAAAATCAAAATTTGGTCGAAATGATACAGTAAGCCGCTCGGTTCACTGATTTAACGAGCCGTTTTTCTGGTTTAACGAGCCTAGTCCCCATCTCTAAGGTTCAACAGTTATATTTGTTGTTTCTTGTATATTCCTACTTAGTAAGCTTTTAATCTGCTATGCATTTTAAAAAGTTCAATTCATTTGAGAAATTATTTTGCTATTTTCTATAAATAAAATAAAATCAGAAAGTGTTGAAAGTGATGGTGCCAAGCAAATAGGCCTTTTTGACAAGTTTTTGGTAGGGGAAAACATGTTGCGTGTAATTATACTAGCATTTTTACTGAATGCCTACTACTAACATCTTCACTGAATGCCATTTAAGCATTGATAAGCTAGTTTTTAGAATGCATGTGGATATTATAGTAGCTGTCAGGATGCTATCCTTTTGTTTAATTATACTCTGCATAGATACATTCTAAATTTTTGTCATCAGTTGATATTTTAATCACTGTCATGGCATCTTATGTATCACTTTGATGATCACTTTGTATGCTAGACATTGTTGATGTGAACCAGCCGCACATTCTTTTCTGCTCTAGCTTCTTGAATACTAGTATTTGTTCTAAACAGTAAAATACTCTACATCATTGTCTAATTTTGGTGACAGTACAGTACTGCAGTACTTATTTCGTCCATCATGTATCGGTGAAGCTGGTCGAATTGGGTCTCCTAATAGAAGAATAAGTCATGAGATGCTTGCTAAAAGGGCACTGGAGCAAATTTGTGAAAAATGTGGTCAGTGGCAGCAGTAACCATGTGTTTGTACTCCCTTTGTTTTTAAATTATATCGCTGTTGACTTCTAACTTTAATTTTGATCATTCGTTTTATTTAAAAAATTAGTTCAAATGTGTAAAATTTTAAGTTGTGATTCAAATAACTCTAATGATAAATCAAGTTATAACAAAAATTATGATATTTATCAAAAAAATTTGAGTAAGATAAATAGTCAAAGTTAATGTTAAAAATCAACGAAGACATGAGTACATGACATGGCAATAACTTCAAATATGTAAGGTTCTATCAGTTGCTAAATGTAGTACTAGCTACAGTCACCCTGCATTGTGCTCACATCCATATATCACATGAGTGCCTGGTGTATTAATTATTCGAACATGAAACGTGGTAGAGTCACAAAGATGATGATGGCGGGAAATGTTATTATTAAATCGCCTTCTTTGTACTCCTCTGGCATGCGCGCTACCATCACCGCCGTCACAACTGCTAGTAGGATCACCAAACTGGCATGAATGATCTGTGCCAATTAAACATATACATATTTAGTAGACGACGTGTCGAGATTACGTACTCCGGGTATCGGATAAATCGTGCTCGAACGCACGAGGCCCCAAGGCGACCACGGGATCCGACCCCCAGCGACGATCTACGGCAGTCACGCCTTAGCCACACGGGCACGAGGAGGCTCCGGCCTCCGAAGGTCGACACCCGGGGAGCGACCCCTGAGGCGTAGGTACCGCGTTCTGGTACATTTACTCTGATGACCAACTTGCATCCGTCCTGACGGGACGGGACGAGATTCACCACGGCGACACTTCAGCAGAAAGCTACGACGGCTGCTGGACAGGACGTGACAGTACCGTAGCCGACACAGTAGCACCGGACTAGCACCACAGTACCTGTCGCTGCGCACGATGCGACGGGTCACGACCACATCTGGGCGAACCAAAATGATGGCGACAACGACGGAGGGGCCTACCTGTCGGCAAGACGACAGGGTTGCGTAGGGCCCACCACTTATAACCCCAGGCTCCATTTTATATAAAGGAAGGCCCGGAGAGCGATAGAGACAAGAGACAACTAAGAGACAGTAACGAGAACAGCCACGAACACACGAAAGACAAATTCGCGAGCTCCATTAGAGCCCAGGGTCTTTGCACCCTTACGAGCAAGCACCTCCACTAGCCCGCATTCTGGATCCTCCCGCGAAGAGAGGATCCCGCCCTTGTAATGTTATTATCGAGATAATCCGCTCCCTGGACGTAGGGTATTACACCGCTCGAGGTGGCCCGAAACAGGTAAAAATCTCCTTGAGTCTTCCTTAGACTAAGCCACATCGAATTCGAAGGCACACCACCCCACGATCGTATATCTACTGTGTCTATGGTCAGAACGCCGACACGACGGATTCCTCATAGTACATGTAATATATATATATAAATATATATATATTGAGATGCTTTGACAAAAATCAATCGCTGTACAAAAATCCAAAGCAAACAAATATACGTGTAAACTTCTCCAACTTTTGGAACCATGGTAAGATTAGCTATTATAGTTTTTGACTTCTCTAAGCTTGATAAGTCCCTTCCAGTAATTTTTAGCTGCCAAAGGTACATGTTCAATACAATATGCTACGTCTACGTACATAAGGCTATGAACATCTTACGAACTGTCTAGAAGAGGCCCACATCACAGAATGAGGAGGTGGGGACACAACGTTTGCTTGTAAGAATTTCGTAAGAGTCGTTTGTAGATCCAGCATTTCTCGTTTTTCCTTATTGTGCCATCATCTCCAAAATCATTAGCATCTACCCTAGTCCCCTCAATTATGCTTTTTATTGTCTTTCCACCGGAACCAATTAATAAATTCACCTTGTTAGGCTTGACCTAGAAGAACAATGGTAACCAAACATTTGAGAATATAGTTAACAGAAAACGTTTGTAGTGTATGAATTATATATCTGAGGAAAACAAGCAAAATGCAACACCAGAAGGAAATTTTTAGTGTCACTATTTCACTGGTTTTGTAGGTTTTCCGTCAAAATAAGTGTCACAAATGAACTATATATGTTGACCCTTTGGGTGGAATTATGTTGACCATTTGCATTAGAAAATTCTACTATATGACATGACAAGAGCATTTTGTCCCTTTGAAATGCATGCTCGGAGTACCTTGATTGAGTAAGAAATTATTTCATATAATTTAGTTTCTCGTTTAAATAACAACGGCACCAGTGGTCTAGTGGTAGAATAGTACCCTGCCACGGTACAGACCCGGGTTCGATTCCCGGCTGGTGCAGTTTTTTTCTCTCTCTATTTTTACTTTCTTTCTCATTATACAATAATATTTGGCCTGATTTCTACTTCTAGACAAGTGCAGTCTGGAAATGTGAGCTCATCTACATTTCTCCGACGCCTGTGACGTGAGCCTCTGCATAAACTGAACCACACACACACACTCACTCTCCCGGTCCTTGGACTTCTTGCTTCCAGCAACATGTTCTTTCAAGTTACACGCCTTCTAAAAATCGCGACCACAACCTCGCCAGAAAAGTCAGTGATTTAGAGTTCGGTCAGATTAATAAACTCGGGTATGCCCAGAGCAGTTTGGTCGGTTGGATCAAGTTAAAAGAATGAGGTGTATGTTCGAGGCTGTAAACTTGTGAATCAGAGTTGTTGACGAGAGGAAAAAAAAGAGCGAAGGTTATGGAGAATTCTTTCAAATTTGTTCAATAATATCTTGAATATGAAACAATTTCTAGTATGAAGAATTACATATCATGAATGTTTATTTCATGATAAATATAATAATATATTTTTTGTGTGATAAAACATCATCGATTTTCTATTATTAATAAGTCAAAAAAGGAGAGCGACGGAGCTCGTCCGAAGGAGAGGGGCAGACCTCGCCAGGGAGAGGACGAGCTCGTTGGAGGGGAGTCAGGGCGGAAGCCGCGGAGCTCACCCGAAGTAGAGGGGCGGAGCTCACCCGAAGGGGGAGCGTGGACAGCACCGGCTCTGGGCTATGGCGATAGGTGCGATGGCCTAGGGCCCAGAGCTGCAGGGGGCCCAAATTTTTTTTATAAATACATATACTTTTCAGCTTAATTTCAAAAGCTGGCCCAGCATAAGCGTGTAGCCCATCAGAAGCCTATGCTGCTCTCTGCTCCCCATTAATTGCTCGATCCCAATTTCAGACGGAGAAAACGAGAGCCTTCAGCAATTCGTTTCTTCGGTAGAAATCTGGTTCGGCAATTTGACGGTTCTTCTCCTCCTATTGGTCCCTAAAACTCATGTTCATTTAGCCCCTCAAATTCACCTCGATCGCCAACAATTTTGCCATGATTTCACCATCTAATCAGCAGTTCTGCTTTGCAAGTTTTTTAGGGATTTTGTTTGTCTAACTTTTCACTGTTGTTCCCTTTCTAATTTCAGGTGCTCTTGTACTTGTTTAGTCTTGTTTTCTGGAGGAATGTTGCCTCCAAAACATATGTCTGGTGCTCAAAAAAGAAGGAAAAAGAAGCAAGAAGAGTTATTTATTGAATCACAAAAAGGTGCTATACGTAAGTTTTTTCCAACTGCTGTCGCTGCTGATTTGAATCTTAGATTAGATGATATTAGAACAGAAGAGCAAGAGCAGCAACTAATGGTTATGTTACTAGACAATGCTGAGGAGCATGACAATTTGGATTCAACAAATAATGAAGCAGAGGATACTATAGAACACGAAAATTTGGACCATTTATCTCATACTGAAAATTCACATGTTGATGAACAAGAAAATTTGCTTCCAAGTATCTATGATCCTAGGATTTGGGATAGCCTTGACAACAATGCAAGAGACATTCTAGTTGAAAAAGGACCTGTGAGGGAGTATAATTTGGAGTTCCCTAGAGATAGTAATAATAGTCATTTTTCAATGCTTACTGCTCTAGAAGGTTAAATAATGATGAGTTGGTTGATAGAAAATGGTTGGTTTACTCCAAGCTTGTGGACAAAGTTTATTGTTTTTGCTGCAAATTGTTCAAAGCAGATAAGAGTAAATGTTTGTTAGCATCTGATGGTTTAAGTGACTGGAAGCATCTTAGTGGGAGACTAAAAACACATAAGAATAGCATTGAGCATATAACAAATATGCGTAAATGGAATGAGCTTAGATTGCGGCTCTGCCAGAACAAAATAATTGATGATGACTTGCAAAGGGAAATTGCAAAGGAGAAACAAAGATGGAGATAAGTGTTAGTGAGAATAGTTTCTGCTGTAAAGTTTCTTAGCAAGCGTAATTTGGCTTTTCGAGGGAAAAATGAGAAAATTTATCAAGAGAACAATGGTAATTTTATGGGCACCATCAAAATGATTGCAGAATTTGATCCTGTGATGCAAGATCACATTAGGCGCATTCTAAATAATGAAATCCACCATCATTATCTTGGCCGCAATATCCAGAATGAGTTGATTTTACTACTTGGTACTGCTGTGCAAAGTTCCATATTAAGGATAATCAAGGATTCAAAATATTTTTCTATTATTTTTGAATGCACCCCAGATGTGAGCCATGAAGAACAGATGACTCTAATTGTTCGTTGTGTAAATATGACAAGCAATACTCCAAAAATAGAAGAGTTCTTTTTACAATTCTTGAAGGTTGATGACACATCAGGATTGGGGCTTTTCAATGAATTGATTAATGCACTAGAATCTCTTGGCTTGAATGTCGCTCATGTGAGAGGTCAAGGCTATGATAATGGTTAAGGGAAAGCACCAAGGCATTCAGAAGCGTTTGCTTGAAATTAATCCATGAGCATTGTACATGCCATGTGTTTGTCATAGCTTAAATCTTACCCTTTGTGATATGGCACAATCTTGCAACAAAGCCATTTCATTTTTTGGTATTATACAACAAATACATGCATTGTTTTCATGTGCAACCAAAAGATGAAAGATTTTGCTTGATCATGTTCCAAACTTTACTGTCAAGTCTTTGTCCAATACCCATGGGAGAGTCACATAAAAAGTGCGCAAGCTATCAGATATCAAGCTCCTCAAATAAGATCAGCATTGAAGGAATTGGAGAGATCATCTACTAATGATGCAAAAGCAGTAAGTGATGCCCAAAATTTGGTCCCTGCACTTGAGAATTTTGAATTTTTAGTTTCTCTGGTTATATGGCATGATATTTTATTTTCTATTAATATGGTGAGCAAGAAGTTGCAGTCCAAGACTGTCCGCATAGATGCTGCTCTCAAGCAAATACAAGATGTCATTGCATTTTTGAGAAGTACAAAAATGAAGGGTTCACTACCAGTATAGATATTGCAAAATCCATTGCTATTAAAATGGGCATATATCCAGATTTTCCTATAAAACGTCATGCTGCCAGAAAAAACATTTTGATGAAAGTACAAGTAATGAAGATCAAGAGCGACAATCATCCGAAGAATCTTTTAGAGTTAATTATTTTTCTAGTCATGGTTGATATGGCAATTGCCTCATTGACTAGTCGATTTGAGCAAATGAAAGAATTTGAGATGGTGTTTGGCTTCTTGTTTTCAACTCAAGAAATGTGAAGTCGTTAGATGATGATGATCTACGAAAATGTTGCATTACTTTTGCAGAAACTTTTATAGATGGTAGCTTATCTGATGTTGAGTTGAATGATTTTATTTCAGAGCTAAAAGTGCTGCAAATGACCTTGCCTGATCATTTAATGTTCTCACATGAGATTCTTCAGTTTGTCATAGATGTAGATTGCTATCCAAATGTCTCAATTGCATATCGTATCCTCTTGACTATGCCAGTGACTGTGGCATCGGCTAAAAGAAGTTTCTCAAAACTGAAACTATTGAAAAATTATTTAAGGGCAACTATGTCACAAGAAAGTTTATTGAATGGCTTGGCTATATGTAGTATTGAGGAGAATATCTTGGACAATCTTGAGCTTGATACTATCCTTAATGATTTTGCATCAAGAAAGGCTGGAAGGAGCGTTTTTTTATGAAAAGTCGGAGGGTTTGTTCGCAAGTGAAGATTATGTGTTTCTTTTGTTATTTAAGTTAATCATATTAACCTTATTTTATTTCAAAGTGTATTATAATATCGTAATTAGTATAAGAATGAAGTAGCTGTTGTTATAAGTCATATTTAATTATATATATACTATAAGTCAATTATATATTTATGTACTTTTTTTCAAAAAAATTATATATTTATCTAGTCTCAAGGGACCCAATCACTGCATCCGCCCTAGGGCCCTCAAAAATAGCGAGCCGGCGCTGAGCGTGGACGGAGCTCGTCGGACTAGGGGAGGGAGTCGGACGGAGGCCGTGGAGCTCGCCGGGAGGGAGTGGGAGTGAAGCAGTCGAGCTTCTCTCTGGACTGGCGGAGCAGGCGAGCTTCGAAGTGGTTGGGAGTCGAGTTGTGTTAAAATGACATATAGAATGGGACAAATTTTGAACTCCTCCGCGACACATATAATGGGACGGAGGGAGTAATAAATGATTATATTTTGGAACATAGGGATAAGAAATACTATAACCTAAGGCCTTCTAATTGAAGGAAAAATTTCATATTCGTGCGTTTTTGCTGTGAAATTGAACTAATTCGTGTGAAAATCAGTTTAATTTCACAGAAAAACGCAGGAAGCGAGAAAAATTCCCGCATTCCAAAGGAGGCCTAAATCATTGCCCTAATAACAATAATATATGAGCACAACTTAAAATCATTTGTGAGTGAGTCCAAGGTTCACGTTACGGTTTTCGCTGCGAAAACCATGGCCGCGCGGTTTGGCGGTTTTTGTAAAAATCACGAAAATCGCTACAATAAACCGCAAAAAACGGGACAAATTCAAAAATCAAATTTTTGAGAGAAAACTAGTCGGTTTTTATAGTTTACCGACTGGTTTTTACGATTTACTGAGTGGTTTTTACGGTTTACCATTTTTGAATTTGAAATCAAATTGGTTTGAGCGGTTTTTCACTAGTTTTTTTTGGGTAAACCGCTCGATTTGACCGGTTTTCGAATTTTGTCAAAAAATTTTGGATGTTCTGGTTGTTCTGGCTGTTCTGGTTGGAGGAACCTCCTTGATCAGCTATAGTGCGTCTGGTGTAAACTATCTGGTGTAATGAAGAGAAGAGTGGCGATTGATGATCAAGATAGAAGAAAGAATAAAGAATCCCAACTATATGCATCAAAGTGATACGATAAACAACGATTTAATCAACTGAGGAAAAGATGAGGCCATGAATAAGTGCCAAAGTATTTCATAGCTCACATCACACACTAACAAAACCTACACAAGCACACTAACACAAAGCACACTCCTACGAATTAAACGATCCTAATCGAACCTGAAGACTCCTAACAAGGGAATTTTCTATTACATCTTAAGACAAAAGACTCTATACTCCTAGTCCCGGATGAAGCGCTGAGGTGACGGCACAACTGAAGGCTGAAAACTGGTAGTGGTGACTGGCTGCGAGGGACTTGGTGGTGGTGAAGAGTTGGTCCAGTGTTCGTCAACCACACCAAGTGCTTCTTCAAGCTCCGCATAAAGATAGTCAATCTCATCCAAAGCAGCACGGTACTGTTGGCAGACCCTTAGCATCGCTGCGTCCTTCTTCAGTTGAGCTGTGCTGGCGTTCGGATCTTCCTTCACGAATCTCAGAATCTTCCTCGAACCCGGTGTCCTGCTTCACGAATCTCAGAATCTTCCTCGAACCCGATGTCCTGCAGGGGAAGTGGCGGAACCTCGAGTGGTAGAGTTTGTGTCGGTACCGATGAGCCATGCTAGCAGTGGAGCCCATATCACATTCGCCACTGCTTCTTGTTCACTGATCCTCGGGACTGGGCTGACGTGACTGCTGAATTGAATTCGTGGTTCCCGTTATAGATCTTCAACTCAACCATCCACTCATCCCAATTTGGTATGGGGATGACTTGATGGGTGAAGGATAGCACTGTCTGCAGGCCAATCTTGTCCATCATTGCCTTGAGATCCTCGATGGCTTATCCTCCAAACTCTCCATTGGTGTGGAATTTCCTGCACATGCGACGCCACAGTCCTTCCTCCTCTTCAGGCGTCCTTGGGGACGGAGATCAGATGTGCTCTTGCTCCTGTGGCTCCTCCTGTGGCGCTTCTTCTTGCGGCTCCTCCTCCTGTGGCTCTTCCTCCACTAGTTCTTCCATTGGTTCCTCCTCTCCTGGTTCAAACTCTTCCGGTGCCACTAGAGATGCTTGATATGTGCCTTGCTTGTTGTGGACGTTCGGCTCGTGACGTTCTTCTCCCTCGGAGTCACTGAGGAAGGCTCTCCCTCGCATTGGCTGCACTTCGGGTCCATCTTCTAGCTCAGCGGGTGGTGAAACTGGCTTTAACCTTCTTGCAAACCTCCTCGCTATCGGTCCCAGTGGCTTTCCTTTCGGTCCTGCGGTCTTTCTTGCTGTGTATTTGGTTCTCGTCATCTAAAATTTTAGAGACACATAGGTTAGAAAATAGATGGATTTATGGTAAGGAATAAATGAATATTTACAAACACTTTTGGCAACTAGTTTTGAAATTGATTCTAGATGTCCATTCTACTCTAGCCTTGCGTTCTACGGTCAACACGGCTCTGATACCACTTCTGTCGCACACGGTTTTATGCCTAAAACCGAATAACCCTTTATGTGTGTCTAAAAACAAGTTTCACACATAAAGTAACTTCATTAATGATAAATAGAACAATGTCTCGAATAACTAAGTTATTACAAAAATAGACTAAGCGTCTTATTGAATTACAAACCAAAACAACGGAAACAAAACGAAAGCGCCTTGGGCTCCACAGGCAGTTGACCGAATAGCTCGCCTAGACGTCGGCTCCAGAGTCTTCAATGTTCTCCCTCTACTGAGCAGCAATTATAAAAGCAAAGTTGAGTACGGGATGTACTCAGCAAGTGTGTGAAGTATATGACATATGGCAAATATCAAAGAAACAGGCAATATAGGGTTTAATTGCATAAAAGCACACATTAGAGACATACATTTTCTATTAAGCACTTATTTACTAAGTGAAAGATATCGCACTTATAAACAGTAGTATAATTAAGAGAACCAAATCACAGTCTCCTACTATGGTTCACCAAACCACACTGTGATTCACCAAACCAAACCAATGCCAATGCCAATTCTCGCTAATCATGTGAGGGTCCATGCAACGCTCGTGACCGTGAGCACGGCAGTCATGACAGTTTTATATTCTGCAAAGGTTGTACAAATTTCTCCACGAGTAATGATTTCATCCCCTGTTGCCAGGTGACTAAAAAGAATCTCCATTATGTCTGTGCCGTCGCACTCGCACACTTCCTTTGGTGTGAGGGCCAAAAGATCACTACAAGGCTTTTTCATGACTTCCGCCAGCTTGTACGTGCCTACTAAGGTTTCACCCGTCGGTTACTAACCGAAAACCCGAGAGGCCCTCTCTTGTGCCAAATGGTTCCCGAGAGTAACCCTCACTTCCCCACACATCTCTCTCTAGACGGATCCAGGCGTAACCCGCTTTTCCCGCTCCACCGTTTGGCACGCACAGAACTGATTTTCATCACTTACTTACGCTAGGCCACGCTCATTTTTGGCATCGTGGCTGTACGAGAACACATGGGTGGTCGCTCCACGAATCGGTTCTTAGATTTGGAAAGATAATTTACCAAAGAACAGTGCCAGTAACCCTGCACACAGTCTTACACCAACCATATCACCCAAATCATCACTATCCAAGTTACTATTAATCTCCCATTAATCCTCGTGAAGCATGTATAATGATCCATTTAAGTACACCCAATCCGACAGTAGCAAGTTAAGCATGTGATCTACCCAACAGTAAAGTAAACTAAGGCGACAAGGCATAATGTGGAATTAGGGTATTGCTATTAATAGGTACGCAGTCAATTTGACATAAGCATGCAATCTAAAAGATAGATGTTTTGAAAATAGGCACAAGATGGTCAAGGACACCTACCATGTTGCTCTTGGAAGTAAAAGTCAGCGGTCTCGAACTCCTGCTGTTGGAAGTCTTTGATGAACTGCAGCTTCGGGACAAAGTCGCATATCGCACGAGAACACAAACAATCAATCAAATGCGACAAAACAGAACAAGATCAGTATGATGATGTCATGAATGTATAGATTATTTTGATACGATCGTTTTGGTATATTATTTGCTGGAATCAGAGTTACGGATCAAAAGTTATGACATTTATAAGATTCAGGGACTAATTTTTAATTAATTACTGGGGACCTATCTGTAATTTACAAAATTATTTGAGGACTAAAATGTGATTTCAGAGAAGTTCAGGGGTTTAATCATAAAATTGTCATTAGACAGGACTAATTTTAATTAAAATTAAGTATTGGGGCTTTTCTGCAAAATTGTCATAACTAATTATAATTAAATTAATTATCAATTAATTATTACTATTAAATTAATGATTAACTAATTATTAAATTTATTCTTCAAATTAGTATTATTAATTATTTAACTATTTTTATTTATTAATTATCAGATTAATATGGAGTTAATTAAATTAATTTTCCGAATTTATTTTAATTAACCGGCCTTGCTGATGCCATGCTGACGAAAAAAGATTTGATTTATTTTTATTCAGAAAGCATGGTTTGATCTGGGCCCTTGATTTCAAATTGAACGGATCCGGTTATTTGGGTGACGTGGCTTGATATGGTGCATTGGATTTGGATCTAACAGATAATGTAATTCGGGTGATGTGGCTTGGTCTGGGCCTTCGGATGTGGATCGGGTGGTCGGCTTTTAAAGGTGGGGTGGATCTAATGCGATCCGTCCGATTCAGATCAGACGGCTCGGGGCTTCGGGTATCGAGCGGCCTGGCCGTCTGCGCGGCCAGAGGGCTGGCGCGGCGGCGCAATTTGCGCCTGCTCCGACGAGCTCGCCCAAGCTCGTCGGGCCACCATTCTTAGTGCGGCTGGGCTCAAATGACGCGGGGACCGAGGGGCTCACCTTGGTAGGGTCGGGGGAGGTCATCGGCGACCGGAGAAAGCTTTTCGACGGCGACGGCTTGCGGTGGCTTCGGCGGTGTCGAGAAGCTCCGTGGAAGGTCGAAGCTCGACGAGGTCTCGTGATGCGGCGGCGGTGGCGTGCAGTGAGGCCCGGCACGAGGTTCTCGTGGCCGAGAAGGGCTCCGAGAGGCGCGCTCGCGGCGATTGGGGAGAGGCGGCTCGGGGTGAGGGAATAGGCCGGGGTGGGGTCCTTTTATAGGGGAGAGGGAGGCGGCCGAGTCGAGGGCGGAGGTTGGGCGCGGATAGGGCTCAATTTCCTCGGTTTTTTGGGTTGGATGGCGACGCGCGCGCAGAAAGCTCGGCGCGGCAGTTTCGGGGAACGCGGCTAGAGGTTGGGGGTGACGCGCCGATAGGTGGGTCTCAGCTGGCGGTGAGAGGAAGGGTGAGGAGTGGGCGTGCTGGGCTGGCTTGGTCTGGGCCGCGCGAGTGGGATAGGGAGTTGGGCTGCTGGGGAGGAGAAGTGAGTAGGAGAGGGAGAGAGGCCCAGCAGGGTTTTGGTGATTTCTTTTTTATTCCTTTATTTCTTTCTTTTTATTTCTTTTAATTCTTTCTTTGCTTCTTAATTTTGATTAATTATTTGCTCACTTAATAATTATTTAAATGATATGCAATGACATGAAATAAGATGTATGCAACCTTAGTATTTTATTTAAAAAAAATCATTCTAATCTAAATTGTGAAATGCATTTAAATTTTGAAATTTTATTATTTGAAAATGTGAAATTTTAGGCCGTTACAGCTTTGAAGTGGTTGGGATCGAGCTATGCTAAAACGACATATAGAATGGGATAAATTTTGAACTCCTCCGCGACACATGTAATGGGACGGAAGGAGTAATAAATGATTATATTTTGGAACATAGGGATAAAAAATACTATAGCCTAAGGCCTTCTAATTGAAGGAAAAATTTCATATTTGTGCATTTTTGCTGTGAAATTGAATTAATTCGTGTGAAAATCAGTTAAATTTCACAGAAAAACGCAGGAAGCGAGAAAAATTTCCCCATTCCAAAGGAGGCCTAAATCATTGCCCTAATAACAATAATATATGAGCACAACTTAAAATCATTTGTGAGTGAGTCAAGGTTCACGTTATCGTTTTCGCTGCGAAAACCGTGGCCGCGCGGTTTGGCGGTTTTCGTAAAAACCTACAATAAACCGCAAAAAACTGGAGAAATTCAAAAATGTAATTTTTGAGAAAAAACGGGTCGGTTTTTATAGTTTACCGATCGGTTTTTACGGTTTACCGAGCGGTTTTTACGGTTTACCGAGTGATTTTTACGGTTTACATTTTTGAATTTGAAATAAAATTGGTTTAAGCAGTTTTTCGCTGGTTTTTTTTAAACCGTTTGGTTTGATCGGTTTTCAAATTTTCTCAAAAAATTTTGAATTTATTATATCAAAAACCGATGAACCGCTTAATCTAAACCGAAGCGGTTTTAACCGATTTTTACGAAAACTAAGTGGTTTACCGCGGTTTTAAAAACTTGTTTGCGACTCGATCGCTTGTGATCCTATCCTACTTCTCCTCTCACCTTTTCGTTGCACTCGTGTCCTTTTTATTGCCAAGTCATCAACTCACGTTATATTTTTGTCTTACCACAGGCACCAATGGATCCAAGCTCTGCCGGTCACCAGTGTCAGTATCCCCATGGGTTAATGCTCAGTGACGTAGTCCGAATCACGGACTAGGGGAGGGAGTCGGACGGAGGCCGTGGAGCTCGCCGGGAGGGAGGGGGAGTGAAGGAGGCGAGCTTCGAAGTGGTGGAGAGTCGAGCTGTGCTAAAACAATATATAGAATGAGACAAATTTTGAACTCCTCCGCGACACAGAATGGGACAGAGGGAGTAATAAATGATTATATTTTGGAACATGGAAATAAGAAATACTATAACTTAAGGCCTTCTAATTGAAAGAAAAATTTTATATCCGTGCGTTTTTGCTGTGAAATTTAACTAATTCGTTTAAAAATCCTGCACAATTCTTATAAAAATCATGCGTTCCACATAAATGTAAACTAAGGCCTCTTTTAGAACGCAGGAATCTCACATAAATTTCATAAAAATCAGTACAATTTCACTGAAAAATACAGAAAACGAGAAAAATTCCCACATTCCAAACCAAATCATTGCCCTAATAACAATAATATATGAGCACAACTTAAAATCATTTGTGAGTGAGTCCAGGGTTCACGTCACCGTTTTCGCCGCGAAAACCGTGGCCGCGCGGTTTGGTGGTTTTCATAAAAATCACGAAAACTACTACAGTAAACCGCAAAAAATGAGACAAATTCGAAAATCAAATTTTTAAAAGAAAATTGATCGGTTTTTACGGTTTAACCAGCGGTTTTTACAGTTTACCATTGTTGAATTTGAAATCAAATTAGTTTGAGCGGTTTTTTACAAAACCGCTCGGTTTTGCGGTAAACTACTCAGTTTGATCGGTTTTCGAATTTTCAAATTTTATCAAATTTTTAATTTTTTTAAATTTATTATATCAAAAACCGATCAACCGCTTAAACTAAGCCGAAGCAATTTTGACCAATTTTTACGAAAACCTCGGGTTTGTGAACCTGTTTGTGACTCGATCGCTTGTGGATCCTATCCTACTTCTCCTCTCACCTTTTCGTTGCACTCGTGTCCTTTTTATTGCAAGTCATCAACTCACGTTATATTTTTGTCTTACCACAGGCAACAACGGATCCAAGCTCTGCCAGTCACCAGTGTCCGTGTCCCCATGGGCTAATGCTCAGTGACATAGTCCGGATCACGGAATCAGAGCTCATACGGAGTACTCTGTTTTCATTCAACTTATTTAAAAAATTATAAAATACAAAAATAAATAAGTCAAATGTAAAATACTTTTAATAATAAATTATTTCACAATAAAATAAAATAATATTTTAATAATATTTAAATAAATAAATGATCAAAGATAGATGTTAAAAAATTTTAAAAACATATTTATTTTGAGACGGGGTGATTATCCAACCGAAAATTCCACGTAAATCTTCACGGATACAAAAGGCACACCTGAAAAAAAAATCCACTTTCTGTTCGCGAGAAAGTGCCGCGTCAGCACGCCCACCAGACAACAGTGCGCCCACTCGCGGTCGTGGATCGACGCCCCTGCCACGGCATCCACCCCACGTGAATACTCCCCCGTTCTCACGCGCTCCGCGCAAAATGACCGAAACGCCCCTTCACCCGCAACGATTCCTCCTGCCTTGCCTGCTCCGCGACCGCGGTCGCTGGAAGTCTCGGCCACGGCCTCGATAAAACTCGCAGGTTGATCGCGGCCACGGCCGGCTCTCTGCTTCCTCCCTGCCCCTCGGTTCTTGTGCCACGCGCAAAAGTTTGAAACTTCCGTTGCAAGTTTGAATCAATTTCGTCGTCGCCGTCGTCTCGCCGGTTCTTGGCAACGAGTTATTAAAGCTTCCCAGCTTTTCTGAGCTGGATTGTGGTGACAGCTCTGTTCCCCAGCCGGATTCCAGCGGCTTCCTCTCCCCAAATTCTTGAGCCGAGCTCGTTGAAATCCATCAAGTTTTCAATCACTTCCTCGGAAGAAATCGGTGCCTTTTGTCAGACTCCCAGCCTGAATTCTCGAGTTCTTCGCGTTCCTGTCCGGGCCCGACCGGTTCTTGGTCCGAAGTATAGCGCGCGCGTGGCATTGCGTAGAGGCCACCCCGTGCCGCTCGATGGCGAGGCGCGCCATCGAGCTATTGGTGGCGGTTGCTGCGGTGGCGTGCTGGGCGGCGCCGGGGACGGAGGCGCTGGGCGTGAACTGGGGCACGCAGGCGTGGCACCCGATGCCTCCCAAGGTGGTGGTGCAGCTGCTCAAGGACAACGGCATCAAGAAGGTGAAGCTCTTCGACACCGAGTTCTCCTCCATGAGCGCGCTCGCCGGCAGCGGCGTCGAGGTCATGGTCGCCATCCCCAACAAACTGCTCGCCGACCTCGCCGGCAGCTCGCGCGCCGCCAAGGACTGGGTCAAGCGCAACGTCCAGCGGTACGACTTCGACGGCGGCGTCACCATCAAGTGAGTCCGAATCCTCCGCTTCACGGCCTCTGCGCGCCATGCCTCTCTCTCTCTCTCTTGCGAGATATGGCAAATATTATACTCCTATTTTTTAAAATTGACGTGTTCGTTGACTTTTAATTTTAACTTTTATACTTTGTTTTATTAAAAAAATTAATTTAAATATAAAAAATTTAAATTGTAATTTAAATAATTTTAATGATAAATTAAATTATAACAAAATATATAATAATTATTAAAAAATTTTAAATAAAATAAATAGTTAAAATTAAAGTTAGAAGCTAACTTACTACAACCATTAAAAAACAGAAAACATTAAAAAACAGAAAACAGAGAGAGTATGTGATTGATTTACCAACAGCATCAGATTCGACGGAACAACCGGCTCCGCATCGGGCCATTGGTTCGCGATATACAGTGACATGATTTAAAATTGTTGTGCTCCATGGAGCAAAAAATTGATCCGGGTTCTTGTGGACTTGGATGCCATCAGGATTGATTTTTGGACGAGGGGGTGGTGGTTCAGTGGTTGGACAATGGGGACAATGTCCAGTGGTTGGATAATGGGGACCTTGTTGCCTGTTGCCAAGCTTGGCTGCCAATGCAAGGCACCACATTTTTTCTATGGGTCGTTTTCGTGCGTGGGTAGTGTCAGCATGGCTATCATTGTTTGAACATCATCGGTTTATTAGTGGGGTGGGGTGTTAAATTTAATTCGACGGTTACGGTACGGTCCATCTGTACCAAATCATGGTTATTGCGCAATTCGTTTACGACATGTTTTGAATATTGTCAGCATGATTGGCATTGTTCGAAGATCAGATTATTAATTCATTAGTACTAAATTAATTTGATTGTTTGGGTTACGGGTCCATTTGCGCCAAGCACGGTCTATGCGCGTCGACAATTTGTTTATAGACTTGTTCAGACACGGCGTTAGAAAGAAATACTCCTTTTTAGCTTTCAAAAAGGTTTTGGAAGTTATGGGTGGTTGATGGGGACCTGGTTTTTTTTAGGGAAAAATACTTAGTAAATTAGCATCTGGTGGGAACCAAAACTTTGTTGCTTCATAACAGTGAAAGGGGGAAAAATAAGCTATCAGGGGAACCAAACCTGTTTTACAGTGACTGTAAATTGTAACCTCCAATCCAATCCAGTTGATGGGTGCTTTGTCCTTTACACCCTGGTCCTGCAATTTGTTGGCCATGTTCTCTACAATACCCAACCACTGGTTGCTGCCTGCTGATCCAGTTGAAGAGCAAATAATAACCACTTGTCCCTGTAATTTTTTTAAGTGTCGATGAAGTGTTCTCAGACATGTTCACGACCACGTCTCCGGCATCTGAATTCTGAAGTTCTGAACTTGAAAGTACTTACAGTCAAAATCAACTGTAATTTCCTAACTGTCAGAGTGTCAGTTGATAGTGGAAGATGCTTCCAGTAGTTGTAATTTCATAAATTTATTTATTTTTTGACAAAAAGCAAGAGCATTTATTCTTACTCTACATACTTGCCAATTCCATGGTTTGTCAGTCAGATCTAATAGCTTGTTGATCCTCTGCTGCAGATACGTGGCCGTCGGCAATGAGCCGTTCTTGGAGTCATACAACGGCTCGTTCACCCACATCACCCTCCCAGCGCTGGAGAACATCCAGAACGCGCTCAACGACGCCGGCATTGGCGACCGGATCAAGGCCACCGTCCCGCTCAACGCCGACGTGTACAACTCCCCCCAGAGTAACCAGGTGCCGTCTGCCGGCCGCTTCCGGTCCGACATCTCCAGCATCATGACGGACATCGTCAAGTTCCTGGCGAAGAACAACGCGCCGTTCACCGTGAACATCTACCCGTTCCTCAGCCTGTACCTGAACGACAACTTCCCGCTCGACTACGCCTTCTTCGACGGCGGCGCGACGCCGGTGAACGACAACGGCGTCATGTACACCAACGTGTTCGACGCCAACTTCGACACGTTGGTGGCGGCGCTCAAGGCCGTGGGGCACGGCGAGATGCCCATCATCGTGGGCGAGGTCGGCTGGCCCACGGACGGCGACAAGCACGCCAAGTCCTCGTACGCGCAGCGGTTCTACGCCGGGCTGCTCAAGCGGCTGGCGGCGAAGACGGGGACGCCGGCGAGGCCGAACCAGTACATCGAGATGTACCTGTTCGGGCTCCTCGACGAGGACGCCAAGAGCGTGGCGCCGGGCAACTTCGAGCGGCACTGGGGCATCTTCAAGTACGACGGCCAGCCCAAGTACGCCATGGACCTCACCGGGCAAGGCCAGAACACGATGCTGGTGCCGGCCAAGGACGTCAAGTACCTCTCCAGGACGTGGTGCGGGCTGAACCCGAACGCCAAGGACCTCAGCAAGCTCGGCAAGAACATCGACTACGCGTGCTCGCACGCTGACTGCACCGCCCTCGGCTACGGCTCGACGTGCAACGGCATGGACACCGCCGGCAACGCCACATACGCGTTCAACGCGTACTACCAGGTGCAGAACCAAGAGGACTCGGCCTGCGACTTCCAGGGCCTCGCGCTGCCGACGGAGACCGACCCGTCCACGCAGACGTGCAACTTCACCATACAGATCGACACCAAGGCTTCCACGGCGGCGGCGTTGCACGGACGGAGGGGCGCCGCTGTGGTGGTAGCTGCTGTGCTGCTGGCGTTGCTGCAGCTATTGGCGTTGTCTTAGCGCCTGCTCTTTCAGCAAAGTTGTGTATGTTTCGGTGTTGATCTGTTTATTTTTCTTCTTCGAGATTCAAACACTCCTTTTGGACTATTTTAGATGCCCGAGGGATGGTACATGTGAAAATGTGATTGAATTGTTTGGCTGCATTTTGTTCTACAGAAGTTTAAACCGCACGTTCTCAGTGCACCTGCGCCTCGATATCCCATCGTTTTGAAGTTGTAGGTGTTACAAACATCACGAAAATGCAGCATGATTTTTGACATACGATGTAGTATTATCTCTCTTGAAGTCTTCCAGACAAAATTTTGGGCGTTTTTACACCCAAACTTCATCAACGTTCAAAAAACTTTGGGAAAAAAAAAACTAGTGGGCCATACTTGCCGACAGGGCGTTCCAAAGTCCAGCGACTGAGTTCCTCTACTTGGTCCATGGCCCGTACACTTGCTGCGCTGGACACCACGTTCATGGGCTGCGGAAGCGAGCCCAATTCCAAACCCTAAACAGCCTCAACCCGCTTCCAGCTACGGCGCCTACAAATGCCCGAACCCCACACCCTGAGCTCCACATCCACAGCCGCCGCCCCGCCGTGCCAACCCTCACGGATTAGGGTTCATCGCCGCCGCCTCCGCCTCCGTTGCACTAATAACCCTCTCCTATCTTTTACCCCGATTTATGCAGTTTTTCTTAGATCCTGTCTGATTTTCTCTGGCGATTTGATTTGCTTCCTTTCTTTCTTGGTCCGTCGGCTTAGCCTAACATTGCAATTGTCCGCCGCTGCATCCGGTGCGGCGAGCAATCTATCCTTAGGCGACATGGAAACCAAGCGGGAGGCGCTTTCCTAGCCTTCCCTGCCTGCTTTTTAGCTCCGGCCGCCCTCTGTTTTGTCCCAGGGCTCGCCGGTGACAAAGCAGGCAAATCTATCCAGATTTTGTTGGTCTGTTAGTAGGAGTGGTTTTTTTTTCGCGCAATCATTCGGGTACGGCTTGGCGAGGATGACGAAGAAAATCGTTCGGATTCCCATTGATTTCTACGCGAAATATGAGATCTGTAACCAGCTACTTCTGACTCGATGTACCGGCCGCCTGAATCTGAGATCGATGTGTTCTGTGGGTAATTTATATTTCAATTTGGAATGAATGTATGTTTTTATAAAAAAAAAAGTATTTGGTGATTTGCGTGGACAAACTTAGGCAAGGACAGGCCGCTGAAGATAATTTGTATTCCCATTGATTTTGAAAAAGAAACATGAGATACGGAACAAGAAACTTCTGACAGAAAAATTGCAAATTTGGAATGTGTTATTTGAGGAGAGCCAGTGATGTGATCAAAATATTTGCTACTCTTGATTGGGCACAAGCCCCGCTGATTATCACTAACCACCAAGATCTCTGAGGTTCTGAACAACGTTTTCTTGTTTTACAAATTGGATTCGTTTTTTATGCATCACCAGAACACGCTACCTGATGTGCAATCTTTTACTGCAGTATCTTATCGATTTGTCCAACCACGGAAACTTTTCAGCAGAAACACTGGTAAAACTGCTAAAGCATGCTCTGAAGTCCAAGGTCCTGAATTCCTTCAACCGATCAACTGTATTCCACCACTCCCTACTATCGATTCAATATATATAAAAAAAAAGACAAATAGAAAATACACCCCTGATCTAAAACCAAACCCAAACAGTAACAGAAAGAAATATGATTGATTTACACATTTCACCACCAGAGAATTAGACCACCATAACTAAGGAGAATTATAGACACTACTGACATCCTAGTAGCAAACTAAACCAGACAGGGGGCACCATCTTGCTGTCAGATCTTGTTGATCTTCTCGGCCGTAACAACCGGATTCTGCTCGGCGATCCGCTCCCTCGCCACCCTCTTGTAGTCGAAGGTGCATCCATGGCGATCCGCGTACCGGTGCTGGGGGCAGAACCTGCCGCCGCAGCGGCAGTCGAAGGCCACCAGCCCGACCTTCCGTTTGCACGTCGCGCACCGGTTGCCGGGCGGCGTCCGGGGTTCCTGCGCCGGTCCCTTCTTCTCGTCGGTGTCGGTTTTAGGCGCTGCATCAGCATCGTCTCGCTCTGGTGTCTCCAACGGCGGTGCTTGGGAGGAGGATGATGACGCTGTAGTTGTGACTTTTGTCTCGGTTAAAGGGGCGTCCGTTTCCTTCAGCGTGCTGTGTTCTTGGTAGCACTTGGAGCACATGTTGTTCGTCGTTCTGCTGCCGAAGAAACCGCAGTTGTTTTGGCACATTGGGGGGACCTCGCGGGCGTGGGACTCTCGTCTCGAACTCTCTTGTGCCATTGCTATTTTCGACCGATGAGCTGCGGACACGAGTTTCACAGTTCATTAGTAAGTCGCAATACTAAGAGTAACATACTACATGTAAATTTTTTTCAGAATAAAAAAGACGTTAAAAAGCGCTCGCTAACACATAAATTAAGCGCTGAATGATGTCCTTCCGCCTCACTTGAGGGTAGGCAAACGTCGTTGCATGTCACTACGCAGCTGCCGTGTGGGTCTGTATGTGGGACCTCAGCCCCTAGCTAGTGGCCCGCACGATAGCGATGAAACTGGCATCACCACACGGTAGATAAAAGGGCTCCATGGCGGCGTGTAATTTAGAGCAATGCAGAGTTGGCCTTTTGTGCCTCCCTACGTATATTAAGAAAACCACTAGCTGCGTCGATGGTCAGGCAATTATCAGCAGCTTGCGCCTTGTAGATTCAAACGTCGTTGCTTGTACCATCCACCATAGCATAGCTGTTCACGCGCTGTGTGAGAGCCCAGACGTTGAAGGTACGTAGCAATCCATGATGCTACAGCTACAATCGCAATGCCATACTCAGCACGAAACCTCATGCCACCGGGTCCTCGATCTGCACCATCTTCGTCATCACCTGGCCAGGCAAGGCATGACATGAAAGCTTGCTGCTTTATCGCCTTGTTATCAGCGGATATCATCTTCTCCATGCAGCCGCGCAAGCTTCACGTACGGTTGACCTGCCGTGCTTGGGAGGCAAAGGCCACCACAAAGGCACGCATCGCCGGCCTGCCATCAGCAACCGCTGGGATATTGTTCATCGACCGAGTATTTGATTAGTACTTCCTGAGCTTCTTCAAGCTTCTTGCACAGGCCAAACCTGCAGCCTTCGTCAGGCCTAACGAAAGCAAGAACGAAATCTCACCCGATAGATGGTTTCAGCAAGGCTATATACATCAAAAGGCATATAGAAAGTTTATATTTGTCGGAAGCACCCCAGCAAAACCGACGACCAGAAGGGCATACTACGAGCAAACCATCGCTAATTAACACGTCAATCAGAATCGCAAAAGAGCACTGAAAAGCAACAAAAAAAAAACCCGACCCAAGACGGCGATCGGATCTTGGTTGTGGGGTGGAGGTGGAGGTGGATAGGATGGAGGAGGCGATCGAGGACGGCACCACCAACCTGCGGTGCTACGCCACGCGACTTTGTCGTTCGTCGCCCGCGAAGAAGGAATTGTTGCTTCTCCCCTGTTTCGGATTCTGCTGCCTGCTCGTGGTTGATGCCGACGCGTGGGAGACGTACGTACGTCACGGGAAGGACCTGCGAGCTTTGCTTATATAGAACGAAGAGGCGGCCGGCCGCCACCCGGATTAACTAACCACCGACGTGGCGGCCGTGCGTATCCCATCTAGAAGCAGTCGTTCCGTTGGCGGTTACCGTCGTTCGTGGAACGGCGCGGTCGGAACGGCCCACCTAAGGACGTGGCCCGTCACGGCGCGGCCCGTGAAGGAGTGATGGGCTGTCCGGGCCGTGTTGCAGCGTGTCACGGGCCGCTCAGAAGCTGTCTGAGGCACGACACGATCCGCATGACCCGCAATAGCTGGGATACTGGTTGTTGACACTCGGATGGCTGCGATCTCCTCTCTCGATCGCCGAGTCGCAAACTCTCAACCACAAATCACAAATGCAAGCTAGCTCGCTTGCTCATCACGCGTAGCTTGCCCACAGCACAAGCCCTTGTTTCATGGATCGTGTGCTTCAGGAGGCTGGAGACCATGCTCATGTCAGTCCTTTACTATTTTTTTTAATTTTTTTTTCATTGTGAGTTCGGAATAATAAAAAAAGCTGGTGGCTTCTAGGCCACAGCATAAATGTCAGCTGAATTAAGAAAAATACAAGATGTAGAATATTCTTAAAACGAGGAGAGAGATAAAGTGAAGATGTATTGGGGAGAGAAAAAATTATATCAAGAAGTGACGACGACTTATAATTTGAATTTTTTTAAAAAATTCAGAGTGACTCATAATTTGAGAATGAGGAAGTAGAAGTATTTCAGGTAGGTAAGTCTTCTAGTATGTTAAATTTTGCAGCACTTTTAGTTTTAATTAATTTATAAATAAAATCATAAATAAGACACACAGCTTATTTTATAGATAAAACAAATATACTAGACTAAATAAATCTAAAAAGATTCAAATAGATACATAGGACGGCAGAGCTCTCAACTCCTAATTCTTAAGTAGAATCAGAAGAGATCTGTCAAACACTGTTTTTCAGAAGAAGTGATTCTTATCGATTCTGTGAAGTGATTCTCTGAAATGAACTAAAGTTGCGAGCTGAAAAAATAGCTTCTCAAATTATTCTCTGTACTCATTTTAAAAGTTTATTTTAAAAAATTAAAGTGAATCACTTTCAACTACAGAATTACTTTATATGAGAATTAAAAGTAAATTTGGAGAAAAAGAGCCCATAATCTCAGAGGATACCGATTCTACACGAAGACGATTGACATTGCGTAATCCTAACGGCGTGACGACAGATGAGGTAAGACGACTGTTTGCTTTCTGCGAAGATGTCACGACGTCTTCGTGTTGAGGCATCCACAACTGTTTCCTGCTCCCTCCGTCCCGCGTAGAGTGACGTTTTGGAAGTGACCGAGGAAAATAAGCCACAAAAGAAATGACCTGCATACCTTTATTTATTGCTCACAATGAGTAAATGAAATAGTTCATTGATATCTGATCCAGTACCACAACGCATGAGTCAAAGAAAAAAAAATATATGTGACAGCTCGGCTGCTAATTTACAGTGGCAGAGAATAATTCCCGCCAAGACAGTGAAACAAAAAAATTTAGCGTCACGCGGCACACAAATCAAATTTGAATCAACACACTTATATAAACAGACCTCTACGGTAAACAATAAGCACTTCTCACTCATCTCTCTACTCAATAAGACACTCCCGCTCGTCCTCATCTCTCTACTCAACAATGCTACTAGATCTAAACTCTCTTCCAGTTTAAGAAGGTGACGCAGCAGCAAGACACGAGCAACCTAATGAAGCCCAACTTGAAGCTTCATTTGATCCTGGTATCCAGGGTGAGGGATCCCATACTCTGCAGCGCCGACGTGTCCAGGCTGAGCTTCCTTTTGATCTGAACATTGAGCAAGCAAATCAAAAAGATGCATTGGATCAGCTAGTTGCACTTCACCATACCATTTCAGGTATGACTACTCCTACTTGCAATCATTCTTAGAGTTTTAGTTGTCATACAAATACCATTAGATCAGGTAGCTGCACTTTACCATAGTTTTAGTTGTCATACATAAAACAAACTGAGGCAGAAAATAAAAAACATGTGCACCAAATCATACAATTACTACATGGCAAAGTAATTCATGTTAGGATACTTATCTGTTGTTATAGATGC
>BCLF01000030.1:2569511-2600188 GCA_001602275.1 Zoysia japonica | reverse complement strand
GTGCACAAAATATTCTTTCTCCCTTCCTAAATTGTTTACATGAAGACGATTGAGATGGAGTAATCTTCACGGTGCGACGACAGATGAGGTAAGACAACTGCTTACTTTCTATCAAGATGTCACGTTCCTGCTTATTGAGGGACCGCTAGTGTTGAGGCATTCTAATCGGTTAAGGGATGGTGCAAAAATTAAGAAATGTATTATAGTCATCATATTTTTTATAATAAATATATTATACTTGTGTTTCAAATACTATTAATAAGAAAGTAAATTATAATAAATATTATATTATAATCTTCATATTTTTATATTTCATGAATTATCAAATTTAATATTAAAAATATTTTAATTTTTTAAAAAAATTTGAACTGATTTCTGTAAAATTCTTTTATAATTCTGACGAAAATCGTTAGGAGCCCTAAAAAATTGGACTAGGTAATGCACCATCACTGCTTATAGTGCTCTTGGTCCCACTCGTTTCTGTGCCTCCGCCATCCCCCTGCCTCGTACTGCCGATCGGAGCTGTGCGCTGCTCTGATTTGTCGCCTCGATCTCGCTCGCTCGCTCGCCTTGCCAGATTCTTCTCTGCTTATCGGAGGCGACCCGAGCTCTGGCCATGGAGAACCTGCTCACCTCCGCAGCGTCACACGAGAGGCTCCCGGAAAACTTCGTCTTCCCGGCCGACCAGCGCCCGCCGGCGTCCAGCGCCGCCGTCCAGATCCCTGTGATCGACCTCTCCCGCCCACGCGACGAGGTCCGCCTCGCCGTCCTCGAAGCCGGCAAGGAGCTCGGATTCTTCCAGGTAACACTAACACCTCTCCTCCCGCAGCAAGTCTTGTCTCCTCCCTCCGGCTTGCTTGCGCAGTTGATAAACGGGCCACGACCACGGCTCCCAAAATGCTGTGCTGCAGGTGGTCAACCACGGCGTGCCGCAGCAGGCGATGCGTGACATGGACGCGGCGTGCGAGGAGTTCTTCCGGCTCCCGGCGGAGGACAAGGCGGCCTTCTACACGGAGGACACGGCGCGGCCCAACCGCCTCTTCTCCAGCACCGTCTACGGCACCGGCGGCGAGCGGTACTGGCGCGACTGCCTCCGCCTCGCCTGCGGCTTCCCCGTCAGCGACGCCACCAGGAACGCATGGCCCGACAAGCCCCAGGGCATCCGGTAACCATCACCACCACCAGGCATCGTCACTCAATCGAATCGTTTGACCGTTGAGAACAACTCATTCAGTACTGAATCGTAATCTGCTGTTGGTTTGAGCGAGCAGCGAGGTGGTGGAGCGGTTCATCGTGCCGACGCGGGCGCTGGGGAAGGACCTGCTGCGTCTCCTGTGCGAGGGCATGGGCCTCCGCGCCGACTACTTCGACGGCGACCTCAGCTCCGGCGACGTGATTATCAACGTGAACCACTACCCGCCGTGCCCGGACCCGGCGCGGACGCTGGGCCTACCGCCGCACTGCGACCGCAATCTGATCACGCTGCTGCGCCAGGGCGCCGTGCCGGGCCTGCAGGTGGCCTACCGCGGCGGCGCCTGGATCCGCGTCCGCCACGTGCCGGACGCCTTCGTCGTCAACTTCGGCCACCAGCTGGAGATCGCGACCAACGGGCTGCTCAAGAGCGTCGAGCACCGCGCGGTCCCCGACGCGGCGCGGCCGAGAACGTCCGTCGCCACGTTCCTCCTGCCCACCGACGACTGCCTCGTCCGCCCCGCCGAGGAGCTCGTCGCCGCCGCCGGGGGCGAGGGACGACCGCGCTACCGCGCCGTCACGTTCCGCGAGTTCATGGAGGTGTACAAGGCCGTCGGCGCGCGGCGGGAGAGCGTCGAGAAGGCGTTCCGGATCTGAGACTCCCTTCTGTACCCGGTACTAGTAACGATCAGCCATTAGCGCTGCGACGCAGCTCAAGAGCTCGCCGATCAGATCTACCCGATGAAATAATCACCAGTAAAATAATACTACATCGATCGATTCCGAAATGGAGATCTTGTTGGTTCGTCGTCGTAAAGTCGGCGATGCGATTTCTTTCTTGGTCTCGGTCATTGTCAACTCTGCTTTCGATGGCGCGTGCGGATCCGCTGCCGGCCGGCAGATCTGCTTGAGCTCGTGGCAGGTTGCCTCGTGCTGGGTCACGCGGCGCCGGTCGGCTAACTGGGCCAGCGGACAAGCCTGAATTGTGCCAGTGGCGCGACATACGGGCCCCACGGCACGGTGATCTTGGGCTGCACGTGCGTCTGTTCCTGTTTGCTGTATTGGGCCGCGCAGCACTATCTAGCCTGCACGGCAAGTTTAGCATGAGACTAGAAAGCTCGCGTGGCGTTGCCACGCATATGCTGCTTTTCTCATGTGGCCACCCTGTTACCTTGTTTTGATCCTAAGCAATCTACATATTGTATTGCCCTTGTTTGGTCACTATATGAAAGAGTAATAAAATTGATATGATCCCAGTTTTGTCTGTATGGTTGAAAAAAAATGAGTAGATCATTGTACGTATAGCTATAATCTAATTTTAAGAAATTAATACAATTGTAATTTTATACATATATGGAGGCCCATATATATCACAAGGTTTAATACACTTACATGTAGCTAGAATGTGAAGGTAGATAGCATACCACATACATGAGTAGATATATGCATTTACATGGCCGTCAACTTCAAAATAAAAGGAAAATTGATTGCAGGTAGAGAACTATTGAATTTCTAAAAGGTACTGAGCCATAAGAAAATGCATTTAATCTAGTATGGTTTGAGCGGGCAAGCAGGGTTTGTAGCAGTCGTTAAGGATCTATGATTAGTCTACAACGACGCCATTTGAAAACCTTTACTCTATCATGACGTATGTTATTTTCCTTTATAATTTTCAGTCCCATTTCTGATTGGATTATATTTATGTTATGAACTGAAGAGTACAAATTTGTTAATTATCATTTTAAGCAAAAAAAAGTATATCTGAAACATAGATTGGCGATATATGTAGCAGAATAGTAAATAAGTGGAAATTTTGTTTTGTGATAATCTAATAACAGGTATGAAGCATAAGCAATTAATAGGATTCTGTCGAATTGGATGCATGATGTCGAACATGTGACTTTTGGGTGCAAATACTAATGACCTTTGGCAAATAGAATCACTTATATAAAGGGCATGTAACTTCTACTCCTAGGTGCAAAGGGACCTTGTCTAACCAATATACTACAAACAATCTTATTTTTGTTTCTATCAATATTTGTCCACATCTGCATTTAAACCTAACAAAACATTGTAGAAAACATAAAAAAAAATATTACTGGAGGTTTCAGCCTTTAAGACATTTGCACGAACAGATAGCGTTCAATGCCCCGAAGACTGAAACACAGTTAAAAAAATCCCCGCCACTGACTAGAATCAGCGCAGCGTCATCTTATCAGCTCGTATTCTTAAAGAAATTCTAACGCTTAGCCCGTCAAACAATAAGCATCTTAGCCATGGTTTTAGAGACAGCGCATACGTTACTAAATCGTATACAAGTGTCAAATAAACAAATAAAATCTCGGCGCGGGGATGCTAAAAATTCTCCACGTATAAGGCCTCTTTAGATTGCGGAAAAAAAATCTCAAATTCTACATTTTTTTTTAAAAAATTAAACTAATTTCTGTGAAATTTTTATTAATTTTTTACGAAATTTCTACGTTCTAAAAAGGCCTAAGTCTATTACAGAAAACATGAAATGTTAGTTCCTCGTGTAAGCCTATTACAGAAGACAGGGGAGTGTAGTGTTGACCAGACTAGCCTAAGTCTATTACAGAAAACATGAAATGTTAGTTCCTCGTGTAAGCCTATTACAGAAGACAGGGGAGTGTAGTGTTGACCAGACTATGTGTAAGCCTATTACAGAAGACAGGGGAGTGTAGTGTTGACCAGACTATGTTTCGGAACCGATCGAGTGATTACCACTGCTCTGGTTGGATGAGAGACACCGTAGCGTAAAGCATGATCGGACATGGAAGCAAATGAAAGCTCGAACCTGCGAGTTGTGCGGACGTGTTTTTTTTTTTCTTCTAGTGACATGCAAGCTGGAACCGGCGAAGGGGCTCTGCGCTCGGCACCAACCGTCGACTGTAGAAGTTGCACACCTGAAGCTGCTGTGACAGCTGGCGGGTCACCAGAGGATCGGGAGCCTGTGCTGTGCGTGAATATTCTAGAGACAAATTAGGGAACGTTGGTTGCAAGATCAACGGCTAAAAACATTCAGCCAATCACGTGCAAGAGAACTGCACGGCATTTAGATAGTAAGAGATGGTCCGGTATCTGAATGAATTTTAGTCCGAAAGGAGGGATTTAAAATTTCCCTTTAAACAATAAAATTATAATTCCAATTAAAAAAGAGAGAGAAAGAGCAGAGTCGATGACTGGAGTCAAACTTACGGTTGGCGTCAAAATGCACGATGGTCCCCATCCTCATCTACCAAACATGATTAAAATCACAAAAACAAAAAAGTTATGCTACACTAATGCAGATATGCCAAAAAAAATAAGTTGACGGTACACATCACTCTGACATTTCTCACCATAGCTAATGCAGCCGTTTGGTCAGTTTGGTCACACGACCTGCAAGCACCACACTGCCAAAAAGCACCTAAAATTTTCAAAGGCAAATCCTTTACCGAGCGACTAACAGCAAGAAGTCGCTGTCATGTGAGAAGATAGATGGTGAGCCCCATACAACAACCATGCTACAGCTCGGCAGCATTTCCATCACATCCAATACAACAGTTTCATCACAGGAATTGCAAGTACCACACTGCCAAAAAACACATAAATTTTTCAAAGGCAAATCCTCTATCGAGTGGTTAAGTGTAGAAAGTCGTTGCCGTGTGAGACGATAGATGGTGAGCCCCACGCAACAGCTATGCTGCAGCTCGACAGATCATCCTCATGCAAATTTCTCGTCTCTCTGCGCATAGAAAGGGTTGGCACTACATATCATGCTCACATTTCTCACCACACCCAGTATAACAGTTTCGTTACACGAATTGCAAGCACCACACTATCAAAAAGCACCTAACTTTTCCAAATGCAAATGCTCTGCTGAGCGGTTAAAAATAGAAAGTTGCTGTCGTGTGAGACGATAGACGGTGAGCCCCACACAACGGCCATATTGAAGCTCGGCAGATCATCCTCACGCAAATTTCTCTCCTCTCTGCACATAAAAAGGATTGGTAGTAATATTAAGCTCACATTTCTCACCGCACCTAATACAACAGTTTCATCACACGAATTGCAAGCACCATACTGTCAAAAAACACATAAATTTTTCAGAGACGAATCCTCTACCGAGTGGTTGAGAGCAAAAAGTCGCTATCATGTGAGAAAATAGATGGTGAGCCCAGACAACAGCCATGTTGCAGCTCGGCGGATCCTCCTCACGCAAATTTCTTGCCTCTCCGCACAGAGAAACCGCACCGTGCTTTCGTCGGATCCTCGATCTGGAACCTTCTCACGGCAGAAAGCAATCACCGCCGCGCGGAACTCGTGCGTCCCTCTCTCTCCGGATAATTACGAGGATTAACCCAGACAAGCATAATTAAGCAGGGCAGGCAGCGAGGATGACGCAGATCCCGTCACCCG
Organism: Zoysia japonica; assembly: GCA_001602275.1. Taxonomy (NCBI): domain Eukaryota; kingdom Viridiplantae; phylum Streptophyta; class Magnoliopsida; order Poales; family Poaceae; genus Zoysia; species Zoysia japonica. Next base: position 2,594,578 of record BCLF01000030.1, on the reverse strand, counting down.
TTAATGGAAAAAGATTTGCTGGATTTACCATTTCCAAAACGGGATGCACCTGACCTGCAGCACCAGCATGCTCTCCGAGGAATGGATTGCTCTGACACGTGATGCATTCGTCAGCGTGTGAGAGCTCTCTATATATACGACGGCGAGGTGCCAGCGGTACCACCGCAGGCCAAGCATCGCTGCTGCACCGCGCGCGTGCTCCGGCCTTGTCTCGTCGCGGAGCTCCACCACCGCGCGCACGGCATTGAGGCCGTGAGGAGGAAGGAGTAGGAAGGAGGAGGGAGTAGGGACGAACGATCGATCCGTGGTTACAGGTATGGCGCTGGTGTTCGACGCGGGCGTGCTGAGCCGGGAGGAGAGCATCCCGGCGGCGTTCGTGTGGCCGGCGGAGGAGGCGCCGGCCGCGGACGTGGAGGAGATCGACATCCCGGTGGTGGACCTCGCCGCGTTCCAGCGCCGCGGCAACGGCGCGCCGTCGCCAAGCAGGGTGGCGGACGCGTGCGAGCGGCACGGGTTCTTCCAGGTGGTCGGGCACGGCGTCGCCCCGGCCCTGCTCGCCGAGGCGTACCGCTGCCTCGACGCGTTCTACGCGCGACCGCGCGCGGACAAACAGCGCGCGCAGCGACGCCCCGGCGAGAGCCACGGCTACGCCAGCAGCTTCACGGGGCGGTTCGACTGTAAGCTGCCCTGGAAGGAGACGCTCTCGTTCCACTGCCCCGCCGACGCGCCCCGCGCCGTCGTCGACTACTTCGTCGACGTGCTCGGCGAGGAGTTCCGGCACATGGGGTACGGGACCGTTAACTTTTCGGCCATTGTCTTTTTCTCGCGCTCGGTTTGGAACGCATGGGTTTCGTCCAACTCTGGCCTAGGACGTACGTTCTGGATAGACGTTTCATTTCCTGCAGTAAAAGTAATTAATATAATTCTAGCGGCAGTGATTAGTTTATTTGAACGGAAATAATAATTTTTATCACAAAGGTAATTACAGTAATTAAATGATTCATACTCCCTCCGTTTTTTAACGGATGTCGTCGTTGATTTTTAAATTCAACTTTGATCATTTATTTTATTCAATTTTTTAGTAATTTTTTATATTTTTATATAATTTGATTTATTATTAAAATTATTTAAATCACAACTTAAAAATTTACATATTCGAGCAAATTTTTTGAATAAAACGAATGGTAAAAATTGAATTTAAAAATCAACAGTAGCATTAAAGAACGGAGGGCGTGAAAGACTCGATCGAACTCAAATGATCCTATGATCGACGTACGTTCGTGCATGTTTCGCATGCAGGGAGGTGTACCAGGAGTACTGCAGCGAGATGACGCGTCTGGCGCTGGACATCACGGAGCTTCTCTCGGCGACGCTGGGCCTCTCCGACCGCGGCGCGCTGCGCGGCTTCTTCACCGGCAGCGACTCGGTGATGCGTCTGAACCAGTACCCGCCGTGCCGGCAACCTCACCTGACGCTGGGCACGGGCCCGCACCGCGACCCGACGTCGCTGACGCTGCTGCACCAGGACGAGGTGGGCGGGCTGCAGGTGCACGTGGGCGGCGCGTGGCGCGCCGTGCACCCCCGCGCGGACGCCTTCGTCGTCAACATCGGCGACACCTTCGCCGCTCTCACCGACGGCAGCCACGCCAGCTGCCTCCACCGCGCCGTCGTCAACGGCGCCGCCGCGCGCCGCTCGCTCACCTTCTTCCTCAACCCACAGCTGGACCGCGTCGTCCGCCCGCCGCCCGAGCTGGTCGCGGCCCACCCCGGACGCCCGCGCGCGTACCCGGACTTCACCTGGCGCGAGTTCCTCGAGTTCACGCAGAAGCGGTACCGCTCGGACGCCAGCACCTTGGACGCTTTCGTCGCGTGGATCGTGGGCGGCCGCCGCCGCGGCAATGGTGGCCAGGACTAGGAAGAAGAAGAAGGGCAACAGGCCATGAAAGAAGAGCAGAAGTGATCGATCTCTAGCTACCTAGCTACCTCATATAGCCCGCAATGGCGGTGCGCAGGTGATGGAACAACAATAATCAGGTTAATAATGTTGGTGAACAAATAAAAAACTTGAGTTGCAGCTTACCCTGCATGAAGTTGTTAACTGGAGTAGAAATTCTTGCATGCAATTTTAATTTATGTGTGATGTGATGGGCACAGCGCGATCGAGGGCAGCGCTTAATTAGTGCGATAATAACGTGGATTTTGTGGAGGATGCAAGGATCGTCGCGTGCGTGACTTCGATCTGACAGTACTGCTTATTTTGGCGTCTACCTACTGTATGGTGCAGCCAAGCGTAGCCGCCGGCACAATTTCCATGTGAAATATTTGGGTGGTAAAATGGAAATGATCGACAAGACATCAAGAAATTGGCAAGAACGGTGCTATGTTGAACATTCTCTAGTATCGCTTTCTCTACAATAGATCAGCAAGATCGGAGGTGTCATTATCGTCCACTCTCACCTAGCCGAGGCCCACCCAAGGCATCATCCACATCAATTCTGATGGTATTTTCAGATGCAAAAATCAGGTAGAACCTGTTTGAATCTTTGGAATTGAATTCACTTTAATAATTACAATTTAGATATAGATTAATTAAACTAATATAGTTGTATATAGAATATATTTGTATATTTATTGTTGGATATACAAAGACATATTTATATATTGCATTTTTATTGTTGGAAAGTGAGTTGAAGAGTGTGTTATAAGTTGAAGAATAGAATTATAACATAATGATTTATAAAATCTATTTTCATCTCTTAACCTGTGAATTTTAGATAGACTTAGGGTGTGTTTTGTTGAGCTGCGAGCTGTGAAAAAGATGCTGTAAAAAATGAGCTGTGAGAAAAGTAAAAGTCGTTTGGCTGAAAACAGCTGTGAGATTGTGAAACTGTAAGACAAATATATATATATATATATAATATTATATATATTACTAATATAATATATAATAATATTATAGTTATATTACATAACTATAATAATATATAATTCTAATTCTATTATATATAATATTATATATATATATAATATAATATAGATTATAATTACATAATTACAATTATATTATATAATTACAATTAAGAAATATAATTATAACTATTTAATATATATAATTATAATAAAAGTATAATTATATGTAATCATGTAATATAATTATATATAATTATAATTATATAGTATATATAATTATAATTATAATTATATAAATATGATATAGTTATAATTATATTACATAATTGTAACTATAATAATATATAATTATGTATAATTATAATTATAATATATATAAATCAGCACCCACAGCCGGCAAAAATAAGTCCAGACCTGATTTTGCTCTGAACTAGAACAAAACTGCTTTTTAGTAAGAATTTTTGTCACAACTAACCTCTTTAGTTGAGCTTTTGACTTTTGCAAAAGGCAAAAGCCAACAGTCACCTAACCAAAGGCACCTTTATTTGTGAGCTCGAGAAAATTATAAAATATCAAATTTTAAGTCAAATAGTTTAATCTATTATATAGATTTCAATTCTTTTAAAATGAAGGTATTCAAACAACCCCTTAGAGTTGTGTACTTCGATTGTTTGCACCACAGCAACGACTCAACCGTCTGATCGAACGGCCGGAGGAACGAATAGTAGTGGAGGATGCCGGACAATCGCCGGTGGTCTGTTCTCGGCTAGTCTTTGGTCGCCGCCGTCGTGGATCCACCTCAGTACCATGTCGCGCGAGCATGTCCCACCGTAGAAAGGCCCTCCCTCGTCCTGAGAAATTCGTAGGAGAAGCTCCTGCTGCTGTAAATATTATATTAATTAAAGACCGAAAGAAAACAAAAATACACTAATCACTGTACAGGGAGGGAGAAGAGAAGGTGCTGTCGGCGTTCTGACCACCGGCACAGTAAATATATGATCGTGGGGGTGGTGTGCCTTCGGATTCGATATGGCCCGTCTAGGGAAGACTCAAGAAGGTTTTTTTACCTGGTTTGGGCCACCTCGAGCGGTGTAACACCCTACGTCCAAGGAGCGGATTATCTCGATGATAATGTTACAAATGCAGGATTCTCTCTTCGCCGGAGGATCCGGAATATGGGCCAGTGAGGGTGCTTGCTCGGAAGGATGCAAAGACCTTGGGCTCCAATGGAGCTTGTGGTTGTCTTTCGTGTGTTTGTGCCTGTTGCCTGTGTTCGCTTTGTGCTCTTGTTTGCGGTGTTGTTGGGTTGTATCTATCGCTCCCCGGGCCTCCCTTTATATAGTAGGGGGCCCTGGGGTTACAAGCGGTGGGTCCTATACGATCCTGCCGTCTCGTCGACAGGTGGACCTTTCCATCTTTGTCGCCATCATTTCGCTTTGTCCAGGCATAGTCGTGACCCGTCGCGTCGTGCGCAGCGGCGGGTACTGTAACGCTCGTCTGGCGCCACTGTGCCGGCTACAGTGCTGTCATGTCTTGTCCGGCAGCCGTCGCAGCTTTCCGCTGGAGTGTCGCCGTGGTGAATCCACTTGGTAAACTTGTCGACGACGACGAAAAGATGGGTGAAACCGCCGGGCGCCCTCTTGAAGGGGCCGAGGATGTCGAGTCCCCAGACAGTAAAGGGCCAAGCGATCGGGATCGTCTGGAGCTCTTGTGCCGGCAGGTGCGTCTGTCGGGCGTAGAACTTGCAGCCCTGGCAAGCTCAAACGAGCTTTTGGGCGTCGGCCAGTAGAAGCCTTGTCGAAAGGCTTTGCCGACAAGGGTTCTGGGTCTGGCATGATGACCACAGATGCCGGAGTGGATGTCGTCGAGCAGGTGCATGCCTTGCTCCTGCGGGATGCAGCGCTGCAGTATACCACTCGTGCTTCGCTTGTAGAGCTCGTCGTCCGAGATGACGTATGCTTTGGCCTGTCGCGTGACCTTCCTGGCTCCGTCTGGGTCGGCCGGGAGAGTGTCGTCCTGAAGGTAAGCGAAGATATCGTGGGACCAATCGGAGGCGAGCGCCATGATCTCTGCCTCTGGTCCGAGGGTCGGCTCGCCGTTTGGTCCTTCGACGAGCGGCCCTTCCGCGACCCCGATGGAGGGTTTAGTGAGGACTTCGAGAAAGACGTCGTCGAGGACCGGCTGACGCTCCGAGCCCTGCTTGGCGAGGGCGTCAGCGGCTTCGTTATCCCATTGTAGAACGTGATGGAGTTCGAGTCCATCAAACTTGTCTTCGAGCTTGCGAACCTCTTGACAGTAGGCTTCTATCTTCGGATCTCAGCAGCTGGAAGCCTTCATGACTTGGCTGACGACCAGCTTAGAGTCGTCTTTGACGTAGAGGCGCTGAACGCCGAGGGTGGTGGCCATTCGTAGGCCGTGGAGGAGCGCCTCGTATTCGGCCGCGTTGTTAGAGGCGCGGAACTGCAACTGCAGCACATATCGGAACCTGTCTCCCTTCTGGGAGATCAGGACGACCCAGCCCCCGTGCCCTTGAGCATGCAGGACCCGTCGAAGTACATGGTCCAGTACTCGACGCTGCCGGAGGCCAGCGGTTCCTGAGCTTCGGTCCATTCGGTGACAAAGTCGGCCAGGGCCTGGGACTTGATGGCCTGCCGAGGGACAAAAGCGATGTCGAGCCCCAGGAGTTCCATGGCCCACGTGTCCTTGCCACCGACGATCTCTTCGAGTGGGAAGCTGGTGACGACGTGGACAGGATGGCTCGTGAAGTAGTGTCGCAGCTTGCGGCTCGTGATGAGGACGGCGTAGATCAGCTTCTCCACCTGAGTGTACCGAGTCTTGACGTCGGCCAACCCCTCGCTGACAAAGTAGACAGGTCGCTGAACAGTCAGAGTCCGACCCTCCTCGCTTCATTCGACGACGAGGACAGTGCTGATGACTTTTGAGGTCGCCGCGATATAGAGGAGAAGGGTCTCTCTCGGGGTCGGGGACGTGAGAACCGGCGGTGATGAAAGTAGGGCCTTGAGCCGATCGAAGGCCTCCCGGGCCTCGGCGGTCCAGGTAAACTGCTCCGCTCTTCGTAGCAGCCGGTAGAAGGGCATCGCTTTCTCGCCAAGTCTTGAGATAAAACGGCTAAGGCCCGCCAAGCATCCGGTCAGCTTCTGGACGCCTTTTACGTTGCTGATGGGCCCGAGTTTGAGGATCGCGGATATCTTCTCGGGGTTTGCTTCGATCCCACGCTCGGAGATGACGAAGCCAAGCAGCTTGCCCGAGGAGACCCCGAAAATGCACTTCTAGGGATTCAGCTTGATCCGATAGCGCCGGAGGTTTGCGAACGTTTCCTCCAGATCCCGGACAAGGTCGGAGGTCCGATGAGTCTTGATGACGATGTCGTCGACGTAGACCTCCAGATATCGACCCAGCTGGTCGTGGAAGCACTTCTGCATGCAACGCTGGTACGTGGTCCCAGCGTTCTTGAGCCCGAATGGCATGGTGACGTAGCAGAAGGACCCGAAAGGCGTGATGAAGGACATGACTGGCCGGTCGGACTCGCGCATAGAGATCTGGTGATACCCAGAGTACGCGTCGAGGAAGCTCAAGATTTCGCACCCAGCGGTCGAGTCCACCACCTGATCAATGCGCGTGAGAGGGAAAGAGTCCTTGGGGCAGGCTTTGTTGAGACTCGTGTAGTCAACGCACATCCTCCATTGCCCGGTCTTCTTTTTCACCATTACAAGGTTAGCTAACCACTCAGGGTGGTAGACCTCTTGAATGAACTTAGCATCCAGAAGCTTCGTCAATTCTTCCCCAATGGCTCGGCGCTTCTCGTCGTCGAAACGCCGGAGTCGCTGCTTGACGGGCCGAGAGCCCGCAATGATGTCGAGGGAGTGCTCGGCGACTTCTCTCGGGATGCCGGGCATGTCCGACGGTGCCCAGGCGAAGACGTCTCGATTCCGGATGAGGAAGTCGACGAGCGCGCTTTTCTATTCGCTGGAAAGCGCTATCCCGACCCTGGCCTCCTTGGAGGGGTCGGCGGGGTCGAGGGCGACCTCCTTGGAGTCGTCGGCAGGTTTGAAAGACGTCGACGATGCGGGTTTGGAGTGGAGCGCCGGGTCCGACCCTTCTGCTTTGCGGATTGCGTCTAGCCGGGCCGGGTCCGATTTGGCGGCGGCCAGCTAGGAGCTCTCCTGCTCACATGCCAGAACGTGTTGGAAGCGCAACGAGACCGTGATGACGCCCTTCGGCCCGGGCATCTTCAGCTTCAGGTAGACGTAGTTGGGGATGGCCATGAACTTCGCGTAGCATGGCCGGTCCAAGATGGCGTGGTAGGCGCCGGTGAAGTCGACCACCTCGAAGGTGAGCGACTCGGTCAGAAAATTGCTCCGGTCGCCGAATGTGACCGGAAGCGTAATCTGACCGAGGGGCGTCATGTAGCCCCGAAGACGACTCCGTGAAACGGAGCGTGGGTCGGATGGAGGTCGTCCTCCATCAGCTTCATCGCCCGGAAGGCGTCGGCATAGAGGATGTTGAGGGCGCTCTCTCCATCCATGAACACCTTCGATAGGCACACGGAGCCGACGATGGGGTCGAGCACCAACGGGAGGCGCCCGGGCTGCGGGACGTGGTCCGGGTGATCGGCCCGATCGAAGGTGATCGGGGCCTCGCACCACTTGAGATAGCGGGGGACCGCTGGGTCGGCAGCGTTAACCTCACGCCAGGTCCTCTTCTGGCGGCCGCGGAATTCGCAGTAGGCCGCGGGGCCGCCAAAGATCATCAGGCAGTCCTCCGGCTCGAGGAAAGCCGTGCACTCGTCTTCCTCGGCGCCCTTAGCCAAGGGGTTGGCTTTGGCTGCCGAGGAGTCGGCCTGGAGTCCGCTCCTGAAGAACCTCCTTGCGAGGTGGCAGTTCCGAAGGGTGTGCTTGACCGGCATAGAATGGTTGGGGCAGGGCCGATCGAGCATCTTGTCGAAGTGGCCGTCGTGGTTGGCCGGTTTCTTGGTCGGGGGTCGGGCTGGGTGGTCCGCGGAGGCCACGAAGTCGTCATCGTGGCGCCGACCCTTGCCCTTCTTGCGGCTTGAGCTGCCGCCACCCCGCTCGCTGCGGTGGTTCGCGGACCGGTCGGAGGGTCGGTCTCCTCGACGGTCGCTCGCCGACCTTTCGTTCTTCGCCCGACCTCGGTCGAAGTTGGCCTGCACGGCCTCTTCTCCGATGGCGAAGGTTGTGGCGATGTCGAGGAGGTCTCGGGCTGTCCGAGGGTTCCTCCGGCCCAACTTGTGGACGAGCGCCTTGGACGTCGTTCCGCAGGTGAAGGCGTTGATGACGTCGGCGTCGCTGACGTTGGGGAGCTCGTTGTGCTTTCGTGAAAAGCGCTGGATGTAGTCCCGGAGCGACTCGCCGGGACCCTGCTTACAATTCTTGAGGTCACAGGAGTTACCTGGACGCGTGTAAGTCCCTTGTAAGTTGCCGACGAAGATTCGGCGCAGGTCGCTCCAGTCTTGGATGCAGCCCTCAGGGAGGTGTTCGAGCCACCCTCTGGCTGAGTCGGTGAGGAAGAGCGGCAAGTACTGGATGGCGAACAGGTCGTCCGCCCCTCCAGTCCTGCAGGCGAGGCGGTAATCCTCGAGCCAGTGGACGGGGTTCGTTTCGCCGTTGTAGCGGCCGATGGTGGTCGGGGCGCGAAATCTCTGCGGGAATTTCACGTGCCGGATGAGCGATCCGAACGCTCTGGGTCCGACCCCATCAGGACTCGGGCTCCTGGAGTCGAGGGAGCCGCGTCGGTAGTAGCGATCATGGGAGCGTCTCCGTCAGGACTCGGCGCGGAGCTCACTCCTCGCCTGGCGTCTGGCGTCGATGGTGCCGCGGGCGTCGTGGTTGGGGCCGAGTCGCGGGAGGACCGACCCTGCATGGTGTCGAGGGTTCCGTTCCTCGACTGGACTGTCGCGCGCCGAGCTCCGCCGATCCTGGGACCGACGGCTGCTTTTAGTCTCCGACTGCCGAGGTAGAAGCGTACGCGGTCGTACGCTTCTCTCAGTGCTGGGTCCTCAGGGGCAACGGTCTCGTTGAGGATGCACGCTGCCGCCGCGAGGTTCTCGAGCGGGGTATCGAAGGTCGGCGGCCCCCCAGCTGCGAGCTGCTGGTAGGTGGATCGTCCCCGGGCTCGCGCCGCGTCGCTGGGCCCGGCTGTAGCCTTACCCCTAGGCTCGGGGCTGTCAGTGCGTCCCGGGGGCGACCAGACTTGGCCGACGGCGTCCACCGTGGGACGCAGGGACAGGTTGGCACCTGGCGGCGTGTTACCAAGAGTCGCCGGCTCCGCACCCTTCGGGGCGGAGAGAGTGAAGCACTCTCTTGACGGGTCGTGCCCTAGAATGAGGTGGCTCCAGGGCCACCAACGAGGGCGCCTCTCGCACGGAGCCTGGAGGTGGAGCTCGCCGCCTTCGTTTGCGACGAAGTCCAGGCTCCCGAAGTGGAAGGCCTGTCCAAAAGCGAAAGTGGGGACCTGCCATGACTGTCCGTCTTAGGAGACGGCGACCGTGAAGTCTCCGAAGCAGAGGCGGGAGACCGAAACGTCCCCTACGACGAAGTATGGTGCCATCGAAAAGCCGAAACGAGAGCACACCAAAAGAGAGTGCCCCCTTCCTGACGCGTCAACTGTCGGCGTTCTGACTACCGGCACAGTAAATATACAATCGTGGGGGTGGTGTGCCTTCGGATTCGATATGGCCCCGTCTACGGAAGACTCAAGAAGGTTTTTTACCTGGTTCGGGCCACCTCGAGCGGTGTAACACTCTACGTCCAGGGAGCGGATTATCTCGATGATAATGTTACAAAGGCGGGATCCTCTCTTCGCGGGAGGATTCGGAATGTAGGCGAGTGGGGGTGCTTGCTCGGAAGGATGCAAAGACCCTGGGCTCCAATAGAGCTTGTGATTGTCTTTCGTGTGTTTGTGGCTGTTGCCTGTGTTCGGTTTGTGCTCTTATTTGCGGTGTTGTTGGGTTGTCTCTATCGCTCCCCGGGCCTCCTTTTATATAGGAGGGGGCCTGGGGTTATAAGCAGTGGGTCCTACACGATCCTGTCGTCTCGTCGACAGGTGAGCCCTTCCGTCTTTGTCGCCATCATTTCGCTTTGTCCAGGCATGGTCGTGACCCGTCGCGTCGTGCGCAGCGGCGGGTACTGTGACGCTCATCCGGCGCCACTGTGCCGGCTACAGTGCTGTCATGTCTTGTCCGGCAGCCGTCGCAGCTTTTCGCTGGAGTGTCACTGTGGTGAATCTCGTCCCGTCCCGTCAGGACGGATGGCAGTTGGCCATCAGAGTAAATGTACCATAACGCACCTACGCTCTAGAGGGCGCTCCCCGGGGAGGCCGGAGTCTTCGCGTGCCCGCGCAGCTAAGACATGACCGCCGTAGATCGTTATTGAGGGGTCAGAACCCAGGATCGCCTGACCCCTAACCTTATGCGTGTGAACGCGACCTGTTGACCAACAGTACCCGGGGTACGCGATCCCCACAGGTGCCTCAGAAGAGGCCACTGATCTCCTTTTCAAAAAAAAAAAAGAAGAGGCCACTGATCCATGTAATAAATGATTTCTATAAATTTAATTAATTTTAAAAATTTAATATTGGTACTTTTAAATTTATCATAAAAAATATTTTTAAAATATTATATATATATATTAAAATTAATTTATATTTATAAAAATCATTAATCAAAATACATTTGACTAAACTCAGATGTGCACTTATTCTGAAACAGAGTACGTAACATGTATTTACAACTCTTGCAACCACAAGTGCGAACCAATGAAATCAAAACGCCGGCGATTAGTTCTAATTTACTTAACACACTCAGCTCCACGGCTACCAATCCACAAGGAAAGCACGGGAAAGCAATGAAAATATATACATTCATTCATTGAGTTTGGATGTCGCCACAGCACAACAAGCAACACTGGACAATAATGTGGCAATGCTCAATAGTACAATTTTTTTTTAAAAAAAATGAATCTACTCCTTTTTGATTCATCTATATGGGGGCAAGGATCTAATATGTACAGCTTGCCATCACCGCCACCGCTGGAACCAGCACCAAGTTGCCATCTTATTGAACTTGCAGTCATCTGGCCAACCATGGTTTATTGCATTTCCACTAACAAATTTTGATGGTTAACGAGGAAAAACAGTATACTACTTTATACAAGAAGCTGACTTCTGATCTGCCGTCCTGCCTAAAAGGCCAGCAAGCTTGTTTTCAATGCAAACTTTGATATCCCTGCAAGGATTACAAAATATTTGTGGTTGGGTTTAGTTAGCGAAAGGGATCTTGGCAAGTAATGCACGTGTTTCCACAGAGATGCTGAACAAAGATGGAAGCATAGTTTTACCTGCATCTGGGGACCATACAGTCATCATGATCACAGTATCCTGCATGACCAATCATAAGTTTCCACATGACTACGCATTTCTTGCAACCTCCTCCATTGCGAGCACGGATATTACATCGTACGCCATGGAAGAACAATCTCTTCAAGGCTATACAATTTTGGGAAGAGCAATTTTGAGGATCAAAGCATCTTGATGCATGGACCAAATCTTCAAAGTAGTCCTATGGAAACATGTAAAACTTCCATAATCACGGTGGGAAAATTCATGACAGTACAGTAAGAGATTCAGAAGTTCACTCGAGTTGAAATCATTTGTTAAGAATATCGAAGTACAGAAGCAATTCCAACATTGATTACAATACTACAGATGAATAATATCAAAAGAACCAAATGCACTAGTGGACCAAAATAGACATTTTTAAAACTTTGTCAAAAAAAAAAAACAAAATAGCATCATATTTTGTGAAAGATCTTAAAAGAAAAGAAAAAGAAAATAAATAATAAAATAAAATAAAACATGACAGAAATTATCCAGTAGGATAGACAAGAATGAAGATTTAGTTGATAGTTCAAGATATATACCTGTAGAGTGATCTTTTGCGAAGACTTGTGGTTGTCAGTCTGCTCAGTGTGTTCAGTCTGCTCAGTCTGTTCAGTCTGTCTCAATTCATGAATATGCAAGCTTTGACCAGACTTTTTATAGCATGCATCACAGAAGCTGTATCCTAGGCAAAAATGGCATCGCCAAGCCAAGCATTGATCCATGCCCCGGTGGCAAGCAGAACAAGTAGAATCATGTAGGAGATACAAAATCATCATTGTGGAGTGTTTTGCACGCCGAAGGGTATCAAACTGGTATTGATTATCTTGGCAATGCTTCAAGAAGTCAATTCTGCTATCAAAATACTTGCTTTCAACTGTTGGATCCCCATCATCAGTCTGAGGAAGATGTTCGACCTCTATCTGTTGGACAGTTAACTACCCCGTTTAGTATATCAATTCCATACATGTCTATTAGAAACAAGTAAATATTGTCATTGTCCTATTTTATTGATGAATCAACCAAAAAAAATGGTTGCATGCATACCCTTTGAAATATATGCTTCTGTTTGTTTGAAGATGGGTGCCGGTCTTTCGGTGCAATATTCTGCTCTTCAGCATAACATCTATGAAAGCCAACAAATGTTATCAGCTAAGTAACAAAAACAAGGGGGCAGGTTTATTCACATTTGCCAGCTGATCAGCATACAAGCACAAAAATGTTGGAGAGTAGCATAAAAAATTGATAAAACTGGTCAAAAGATGTGCTTACAAGTCACAAAGATGAAAGTTTTTACAGCTGGTGCAAACCCAACTTTTACCAGATACAATAGGTTGGTGACATTGCTTGCAAAACTGCTGCAGACAAAGCATAATAAAGTCTTCTTTCATTGCGCGCATCTTTTCTCCCAGCTGGCCAACAATAACAAATCATTGTGTCAAGTTCTTGTAACATGCTGAGAAGGGCAAATAATGACAAATTAAATCAATGTGTTAACTAACCCTGTGCACAAGCAACATGTCCTCAAGACTTCCTTTTCTGTCATCGCGTTTGGCAACACGTAGAAGCCTTCCTGCTTGTGTCTCTTTCTTCTGTGAGGTGTTATCATCTTTTTTCTCAAGGAGTTTCTCTGCTTCTCCAGGCCAAAAATCATTCTCGCAGTATGGCAAGCATGTTGTTGAGATATTGGCCTTGCATTCATTTGTAGGCTGAAAGAAAAAGTCATAAAGTGTACTGCGCTCCACAACAACACCCTCCTTAACAGCCTTCTTGCCCATGTTCTGGTACCTAAAATTATTTATAAGAAAAAAAAATGAGACCATTAATTAGGTAATACGTCTAGTATTGAGGTAGGAAGACAAACCAGCTCCGAAGCTTCTCAGATTTAGGCATCTTTTGGTCTGTTGGATGACAATATAGAACATAATCATCACGCCTAGTGGATGGACAAGCCCATATGGAACAGCTTACAAAACCTCGTTTCTTGCAGTAATCCAGATAACCAATCTAAATAAAGTAATCAACATCGGAAGAGAGATCAGATTATGCAAGCAAAGAAGAAGTGTTTAACTAAGATCTGCATTTCTCGTACCAAAATTTCATGATACACAAAGGTGCGTAGAGCTTCCCCACTTGAAGATTTGATTTCAGGTCTGAAGTACTTGACAGAATCGATATATGCAATATAGACATGTCTTTGATTTGGCGGGGGGCAGTTTGAACCATACTCTTGTACATACATTGCAAACAGACAAACATCTACACCATCAATCTTCTGAAATAACAGAATGGCCTGCAAAGAAGACAGAAGTCACTACAATACATATTGCTGAAATTGGGATTCTTGTGGTAAAAAAAATGATCATCGAATGAATCAACCACCTTTGATTTGTACGGAAACTTGTGAGGGTACTTTTCTTTTTTGATAAACTCTTTAAAACGAGGTAGTACTTGCAGTACTCTGTCAGCTGAAGACACCACTCTGATGGTAAGACCTTCAACTCCAGGCACCTGATGAAGGAACAAAAAGGAAAAAGTAAATACACTTATCCCAGAGCCAAGGTCAGTTTGTAATACAAACCCCCAAGACAGGAGCAAATAACATACACCGCAAGCATCAGCAACCACTACCTTACGCAAAATCCTAAAATTATCACTTTTTAACAAATTAAAACTACCTATTTCCAAATAGCGTTTTAATGAGATGGATAGTCGCATAAAAAATAAAAGATAATTATAAGAAATAACCCATATCCTATTAAAAATTCTGCAAACAATGCTGAATTCCTGATGCATCACGCAAGCCTTTTCTAAAAAAGAAATTAGATGTAAGTAGCAAAGACCACACCATGACACACAATTTCCAACCAAGCAGAACAGAGTATGACTAAAAAATCCGAATGCAATCAAATTCAGAGAACAAACAGAAATAACATTTAAACAGGATTAACAGGACAAACACTTGCCATACACCTCTGCACACAAATGTGAGACAAATACCTCTTCAACATCTTTTCCAGCAGCAATGGCCCTCCGCTGCCGGTCCCACTGAAGCTTCTCGGAAAGCCTTCTTTCAACATGATCACTTAGTCTAGTTTGTGGCAACTCCCGTGCTCCAAGAACAGTGAATGATTCAAGAGCAGAAATATTCCCGCTGTCCTTTTCCTTCAAAAAACATTTTGCACAAGTATGCTCCAAATCTTCGTCCACAGCTTTCTTGTTAAAAAGGGCACAGATTTGATGCTGCCAAGCATCGCATTTGTTGCACTGGACCCACTGAAATGACACGAAGAAACAAAAGATAAGCAGGTAAGAAAGTATACATACGCATACATGCACATAGACAAATACAACAGAATAACTAGAGATGGAGGTAGCATATTACCCATTCAGACTCAGCATCTGTTTCTGCATAGTTCAATCTCTTCTCATATTTGCCCTTTGAATTACTTACATGGTGGCATTTGCTACATATTGAAAGTGCCACATTTTCAATAGCTACATAGTAGCATCCAGTAGGACTGATTATTTTGAAACAGAGACCACAAAATCGAGGAGGGGGCTCAAAAAGCAGCTTCTCCAGCCCACATAAACTACATTTATTCTCATCACGCAAGCGATTAGTTGACCGAAATTCTTCAGATGACACCTTGTTCTGCAAAATGTAAATCGAACCATGATCAGGCATGGGAACTATGGCTTTAAAAACATAGACAAAGTCATCAACAATTACCATGTCAGACTAAAAAAACCAATATTCTTAATGATAGAGTTATATAAAACATGATTATGAAACTAAATAATATCTGGGTGCCAGAGTATTCAAGCTGCAGGACATGAATTATGTTCAATAGCCATAATAGAAATTTGTGGGGCATTCAAAGGGCTATCCACTTACCAGACAAGTACGCTGGTTTAGACTTCTCATGTGGTCTCTAAGCTCGTTGGCAGTTAATGTGTAAAGTATGC
Source organism: Zoysia japonica (assembly GCA_001602275.1). Classification (NCBI taxonomy): domain Eukaryota; kingdom Viridiplantae; phylum Streptophyta; class Magnoliopsida; order Poales; family Poaceae; genus Zoysia; species Zoysia japonica. The sequence continues at coordinate 2,579,284 of BCLF01000030.1, read as the reverse complement.
AAGCCCCATGATTATTCAGTGGATCGATGACACCTCTTCCTCTTGGTGTCTGATCCGATGCTGTAGCCTCAGACCCTTCCACCATAATGTCACCATTTGCAGTTGTACAGTGCAATTTTTCTTTCGCTTGTGCACAAATTTCTGATAATTCTGTCTTTTTTGCCTGTACTGATGACCTTGTAGGTAATTCGGTGTTTTTTGCCTGTACTGTTTCTCTGGATACACAAGTGTCTGATGATCTAACAGCCTCCATAATGTGCACATATTCACTGCCAGGTTTAAGCATCTTATTGATGTCAGCATTACTGTCCTCCATGGCACTGCAACATGGTGACTTAGTAGGTAATTCTGTGTTCTCAAATTTTACTGTTTCTCTAGATACAGGGATCCTATTGAAAATAGACTTTTGCTCCTCTGCATGATTGAAATGCACAGTAGTGGGCAAATCAGTCCTCAGGCGTTTTGCTGGAGAATGTTTGACAGATAATTCATCTGAAACAAGTGAAGCTGGCACTAACACCGTGCCATTTGATATTTGTTCAGATCTCTCTACCACCTCTCCCAGAAGGTCATAAATACCGCTATCAGTTATGGGCCAATACTTTTCTTTCATTTCCATGTATATTTCATCTCCATGCTCCCCTTCAGGAGATCTACGCTTTTTAGTGCAGTCACCAGCAAACATCTCTTGGCATTGAGTTATAACATTTGACAGGCTTGGTTGTCCAACTGGCTGGTTCCACATAGAACCAAAATCTTTCTCATATTCTCTGTATAGTTGAGTTGATTGTTCTTGACCGATGGAGTTTATATTGCATCCTTTTGAAAGGTTTTGCCCATTGATTTTATAGATAGAATCCACTGATGATTTTCTCGCCATACTAGAACTTGTAGTTGTATCACACACTACTGAGTAAGGACTGGAACTTCGAGACATCAGTGGTTGTGGACTACCAATTTGATGGGTGTCACCTGGCAATATTTGATCATAAATATATGATGCAAAGATCAAATGTAAATGGTCCATTAGGATCCAATCGAATAAAATATCATGAGGCCAGGAAAAGAAAATAGTTACCTGGAAAATGGTCATTTATGTGGCCATTGTGCAATGCAGCACTGACAAACTCACCAAGGCCAGAACTACATTGCAGACTTGCTATGGCAGATGGAGCATATATGGTGTTTGTAAATACTTCAGGCCTTCCAGCTAGAGCAAGATTAGTTGCAGCTATATTGTGATCAATTGGCTCATGTCCTGACACAATCAAGCGAGTAAAGAAAGATTCCTCTAAGGTTTATTGTGTGAATAAACAGAACTAATCATCACAACTTACGTTGGGAAGTAAGCACTGAGCCTGTAAATACATCTCTTGCACAAGAGGGTGCATGAGTAAAAGCAGGACCAATCCTACCTTGATAGATACTAGAATCTGGCCTTGGTATCCCATTCTGATGAATCTTCTGTGGGGATGAAACTGCTGAAGTAAACAAAGAATTTGTTTGGCTGCCAGATGCTATAGAACTGAGCACAGTATTCACTCTAACATGTAAAGTGTTCAGATCACAGTACTGGCTCTGATAGAAAAGGACTACAGGTTAGCATGACGTCAAAAACTTAATAAGAGATATTGAAGTACTATGGCAGCCTAATAAAACAGTTAGTAATTCAACTAAATAGATTAAAAAATGCTTATAATGTTTTCTGCCGCAACAGAAACATGCAAATGCAAGAAAAACATAGTAACAATAATACAGTAAGTATAATTTTATCATGTGTTGGCTTCAGTTCAATGTGTAGCAGACTTCTTGAGAGCATATGCTAGTAAAGAAAAAGAAAGTAGAAAACCAAACTTAAGCATAATAGAACACATACCACTGTTTGAGCGCTTCTAAAGAGTTTGTCATCAATGCTTCTTGAAATTTGCAGAACATTTGGGTTCCAGTTATAAATCTCTTTACACCTTTTCAGGTACTCTTCACTAAATAGCAGGAGAAGAAAGCATCAGAATACAGATATATTGCATGACAAAAGAAATAGACAAAAAAAAATAGTAAAGAAAAAAGGATCATCTCTCTCTTTTACAACCACTCTCATGTATTCCTGAATACAACTGTAATAATCTTTAAAATATATCTATGAAAAGGAGATATACAGTAAAATTGAAATAAAAAATTATGAACCAAGTATTTCATTTTGCAACCACCCTTAGGCCGTTCTAAAAAGAATCCTCAACTAAAAAGACATCTACCTGCACTGGGAAAAAGGTGCAGTTGCAGTTGCACAAGAACAAGGATTACTTCAAGTCCACCAAATGACACAAAAAATGTCACAGTTAAAAGTAAGTTGAAATTCATGAAGATTCAGTAGAATATCTAGTTTCACTTCACTTCAACGGAAAGCAGATACGATGTACCTCAACAATCATAATCATAAAATAAAGAATATCAATTAGAATGTCAAATTTTGGCATGGTCACACCTACATCAGATATTTTCCCTACTGCGGACTAGATACAAACACATAGGAGTATGGTTCTAAAGCTAATATACCCATGTAACCCATCATTCGGGTTAAAATTAATTACAGTTACACAATATCAACAAAATATGAATCAAATTAGGGCTACCTGCCTGCCTAAACAGAATAGACCAGTGGACCAATTTCAGGAAAGCACGGCCCAACTATTAAACATATTTTCTACACAAAATTACGATGCCCATTAATATCCTAATTTCCAAGCTTCTGTCTGCACTTGAAAAAAACCAAGCCCGCTTGCATAAAATCGCAAAACTATATGTGTGACCAATCTGGTCTGGATGTTTAAATAGCTCATCGTGTTGGCGCCCAAAGGATCACAGAACAATGCATGGCTATGTGGGTATAATGTGAACAGAAATAGATTAAAAACATAAAAATTAATCTTGCAACACTAGGAGATGGCGGTAAAATTCAGTAGAACATACCTAAACAGCACCTAGCGATTTGTTTGGAACTATTGTACATGCTGGTGGTTTCAGAACTTACATTTCTTTATGAATAATGTGGCGAACATAAGGGACATGGTCCTCAGCATTATCCATTTGAAGCACTTTATGGTCTCCTTGTAAATTCTGTTGCTGGGCAGAAAAGTTCCTTCGTGCATTCTGCAGACAGTTCCCTTGCAGGGTTTTGGCCATAATGCTTGTACCTCACCTGAAATGCAAGAATTTTCCTTTCACATACAGGGATAGGAAAAGCTAGCGACCACCCTCATGACAGATTGACAGGCGAATACGTCATATCACCTAAGGGCCGAACTCATACTACTACTACTACTACTACTACAAACTGAATGTAGAACAGCTGGTCCCAAAGTACATTTCCTAAGACAGGTAAAAGCTGACAAATTAGCACATAGAAACGCATAGGAAACACAAATTGGGCAGACTCTCATCCTATGCCATACCTCCACTATTAGCTCAGACAGAAAGCACGCTGACATTGACCGTCCTATGCTGCCATAGTCACTACACATTGGTACCAATTGGCCATAAAGAAAGCCACAAGCTTCACTCCAACAACATAAGGACTCAGCAAAGCATCAACACACGCCAGCTCCACAACAGACACTATTTTTTATTTTATTTTACTCTGATTAAAAGAATGACACAAATTTAATAACAGATGCAAAATTTAACAGCGTGATCACTGATCAGAATAACGACGCAAGAAAATTCGATAATCAATCCACGAATTGTGCAAGAAAGATAGAATTTCATGAATGCAAGAAACCCTAACCCTAGACGAGACGATCCGCATACGGGTTTGCTCACGGAGGACGGTTCAGCGGCGGCCCGGCCTCCTGGCAGAGGAAGCGAGGACGGATTGTGGCCTGCCTTGGGGCGGAGGAAGGACGGCGAGGGCTAGATCTATCCCAGAGGAGGATCTACCAATAAGGCAAGGTACGGCGGCCGCCGTACCTAATAGAATTGTTTTACCTCGAGTTGGGGCGCGGGGCAGAGCCGATCGTGGCGCGGTGGCGGCACGGAGCGGGACGGCGAGGGGCGGGGCGAGGCGGCTGGGAGCCAGGCGGGGCGGCGCGGGGGCGACAAAGCCGGCGAGGAGCTCTTGCCGGCGGCGGCTAGGGTTTTCTTTTTTTACAACTCGGCGGTCTAGGCGATGAAAAAAGAGAGAAAATTCGGAAAAGAAAATTATAAATACGCAGTATATATAAATTTTCACCTGTGCGCGCGAGATGAACGGGAAATCGGAAAAAGCGCCGAAGAAATAACTGAAACGAGTCAAGGGTGGGGCCAGGTGCGGGTAGTTCGTTCCGATCAGGCTCGTTAGTTGGAAGCTGTCCGGGGTGCGGGGATACGTGCGGTTGGGATGGCGCGGAGGCGGGGGGATTGGTTTATTTTCGACGGCTACGATTGATCGATGTGTGCTACGTGCGGATGCGTTTACACATGAATCCGCTTGGAGAGGGGACGGCCGTGTAGGTCTGAGGTGGTGGACCTGTGTCACCTTAATAGGATTTTCAGAGAGATGTAGTCGAGTCTGCGAAATTCGAAACAATATTTCTCCCAAAAGGTTGCACTTGTGTTAATGCAAAAAAATAAGATCAATATGAATATTTTTTATATTTTTTTTACTTTATGAACATTCTTCCAACTCTTGATATTCATGTAGAATCAAGAGCTCTGTCAAAAACTAATTTTCAGATGAGAAAAAGTGAAGGCCTCTTTGGCAGAGCTCTCAGCTCTTAATTTTTAATCAGAATCTGAGAAGCTCTGCCAAATACTATTTTTAAGAGAATTGATTTTTGATTCTGTGAAGTGATTCTCTAAAATTAACTAAAGGGCTGAGAGCTGCAAAAAGTACCTTATCATGATTCTGTGAAGTGATTCTCTGTTTTCATTCTAAAAGTTTATCTTAGAGAATCACTTTCAGCCACAGAATCACTTCACAGCAGAATCAAGAGTTGAATTCAGAGAATCGAGAGTGATTCTCTGTCGTGATTCTAAGGGCCCATTTGGCAGAGCTCCCAATGTGACAGCTCGTACGAACCATCGACCATAATATCTTATCGAGTGTCACTCGGCGAAGCGAGGACCAATAGTACAACTCAAGCACGATAAAATATACAACAAACTATTGATTAAATTTATAAAACAAAAATTTTAAAATCGCGAAAGCAACAATCTGAAATAACTAACAAGAAATCCTGAAGTCTAAGCAAAGAATGCATCGAGCCCATACGATGCACTTTATACCAAAACACACCAACAACACAATGCGACGAGTAGGACCATCATCGGAACTGTAGAGGGAGAAAGAATCACACCTGCAAAGAGCTACGCCTTGAGCATTCAAATGCTCAGCAAGACTTATCTAACAAAAGTGGCTACCTACAGTCGACTTCTAAGAATGAGAAGGTTGATTCATCATGATTGGCTATTTGCAAAGATAACATTATGAGTGAATCTTTACTTTCATATTTTAGTAGCATATTAAGTTATGAAAAGATAAATTCAATTTGCACTAAAAATATATCATACAAAAATGCCAAGAAGTTTCTGAGAGATCAAACATAATCATATTTCATATTGATTAACTCCTTGCTACGATGTAGCGCACAGAAACAAGTGATACTCGTTACTGTGAGAGGCAGCAATTCGAATCGATTTACATCCAGCTGGAGAAACTTGATTACACGATATGTACGCGCTTTCCGGAAGCCATACATGGCAGCCTTTCACGCAAATGATGCATAGTACCGGTCCGATGCTCACCTCTCCCGAGCAGTGGTTCTTCATGCGATAACCACATCGGGTCTATCTATGGTTAGCCCCAAAGCTCTCCCTTTTATCATCTGCAGAAGAGAGGTTCGGTTACGTCCAGTCACTGCGCACATTGGGCTACATCAGTTTCTTGGGGCTCAAAGATTCAGTATGTAATTAGTACTATTCAAACTTGCTCAATAGAGCAAACAACGAACGGTCATTAATCGACGCAGACAGAGCTACAACACATTGGCATGTATCCGCACATACCGTGTTACACCTACTTTCCTGCTCGGTCTCCAATTCATTCTATATGAAAAAGTAATCTGTCCCGCACCAATCCTATAGCTCGCGAGTGAAAACTTATCCACTCGACTTCTACCATTAAAAGAACTATTAACTTAGCTTTACATCAAGTTACCTGTGCCAATACTAATCCAAGGTAAGATTCTATAAATGTAACTACGGTTTCAATTAACTCCTATCACCTAGTGCACATTACAAACTAATCATCTAAAGTGATAAAAGTAAATAATTTGAAAACGGAATAATGCACCGGGGCTTACCTGGGCTTTGCTCACAGTTAGTTTCTTCGTCTGAAGGAATGTCGATGAACTCCTCCTCAGTTAGCTCGGATCCAAACATGAGGTGATATGTAAAGAAATGAATTATGCTGCTTTTTAAACTTCAAAGATTTGAATTTAACTCACATGCAATGATAGCCTTTTTTTTTAAGAAGGACTAATAAATTTGATTACAAAACTTCTTTAATATGATTTTCGAAAATACAAAACCAAGTTTAAGTGGCTCATAAAATCAGAGATGTTATAAATAAATTTTTGAGAAAGTTTCAAGATTTATTTAAATCAAATAGATTTGTAATGATTTAAATACCATTTAAAAAAATAAACATTTAATAAAGAAATTAAATATGAAGATTTTTCTAAAACATAAATTTTAACTAAACAAACAGAAGAGTATATTTTCTCGGATTTATTAAAACAAATGAATTTACAATGAATTAAATAGTGTTTAAAAATATAACCTTTATAAAATTATTTTCGATGAAGATAAATATGAAACTTGCAGAATCAAAAAGGGTTTAATTAAATAGAGGGGAAAGTGAATTTTTCAAGATTTTATCATGTCAAAGAATAATGATAATGCATTAATGAGTTATTATGTGATCTGAATTAAATAAATTATTTTTATGTATAAAATAAAATTTTGTTAGTTTTAGAATATAGTTCTAGTTGAGAGGAGCCTAACAAAATTTATTTCACAATTTTTTGAGCTATAAAGAAGTTGCTATGATTTTTACAAGTTTAAACCATTTTCTGCTAATTAAATAAATCATTTCGCATTTAAAATAAAATTTCTAGCCGCTCTGGGCCTTGGACACACAGTGGGCCGCAGGGGGGGGTTTCACATGGGATCACGGCCCATATGAGAGGCCACACAGGAGGATGCGGGGTTGGCCGCACGGGATCCCGTCATAGCCACACAGGATCCTGGCTCGAGCGTGAGCTCGTCTGCCATGGCGCTCACCGAAAAGAAAAGTATAAAAATGCTCTACATCACATGGGGAGTTCACAAAGGAGGTCAACGCGGTGGAGGCCCCATCGAAGCACGCCGGCGGCGAGAGACAACGTGGCGCGCGGCTTCGGCGAGGTGTTCCAGCTGTTACAAGTGATGAAACTTGATGATGCCTTCACCTTAAGCTTCACCGAAGGGCGGAGAAGGCCGGCAAGGAAGAAGACGTCGACAAGAAAGGCCGGACGACGGAGCTCGATGGTGGGGCTAACGGGTCCAGGCGGTCGGCGATGAAGAAACTCCAAATTCCTGCGCCATGGTTACAAAACCGGTCGATTAACAATCTTGGGAGGCACGCCTGGTATGGAACTACCGAAATCGACGAGTAATAGAGGAAGATCCACAGGATGAGCGCAGGATTTGAAGATCTTGGCCGGTGGGTTCCAAAACTTCGGAATTTGGGGAAAACTCCAAATCGGCATGGCTCCAGGAGGGAGGAGGCGAGATGAGGTGCTGCGAGGCTCGTCGGAGGACGTGCGCTGCTGCTCGCAAGGAGTGGGGGGCGGAGACGGCTTGGCCGAGCCGTTCCACGGCGATGGCCGAGAGAGGTGGTGGCGCTCGTGAGAGAGAATGAGAGAGGGAGGAACTCGGCTAGGGGAGGGTAGAGTTCGCGCGGCAGCAGGGGAGGGACACGTCGCAAGCTTCGTGACACTCATGCATGCGGTGCACGCGGCAGCTGCCCTGTGCGCTGGCGGCGTGCGGTAGGGAAAGGAGGAAGAAGGCGCTGACAGGCGGGTCCCGTGAGAATTTTCTAATTCCTGGATTTTCCTTGATTTTCTGCACTGCTTGCTGTTTTGCTTCGAAATCCATACTTTTCGGGCTCCTAAAATTTTGAAACTTTGCAGAGCGCTAGAACATTTTGGGAGGAACAACTTTTATTTTAGGCCCGAATTCAAAATCCAAATACATTTTATTCTATAAAATTTTGAACACATGAAATCATTTAAAAGAAATAATTCATTTGGGCCCTTTAAACTTTAAATAAATTTCTTATAAAATTTCTAAAATTCATGTTTTTGCAATACCTTTCAGAATGAAATTTTATTTCATAACATTCCTGTGAAAATTTTTGAACTCACATTTAAAATTTGAATCCTCATTTGAACTCAGGAATTTGTTTGAATTATTTTAGAGCTCGGTTCTAGAATTTTGAAATCAAACAACTTGCTTCTTTGCTTTGAAAAATGTGGGATGTCACACGATTCACTTCTGATTCTCCTGTGAAGTAATTCTATGGTTAAAAGTTATTCTCTAATATAAACTATTAAAATCAGGACTGAGAATCGGTTCACAGAATCCGGAGAAGCTGATTTTTTTTAGCTTTCAGCCCCTTAGTTCATTTCAGAGAAACATTTTATAGAATCAGACGAGAATCATTTTTACTGAAAAAACAGTGTTTGGTAAAACTTCCCTGATTCGGTTGAGAATTAGGAGCCAGAAGCTTTGCCAAAGTAACTCTAAGAATTTATCTTAAGTATCACTTTCAACCACAAATCACTTCACAGAAGAATCATGAATGAATTCAAAGAATATGGATGTTCAAAATTTCAAAAAAATTGTTGAATTAACAAGCACCCTAGAAATGTTGAACTAAGAACTTTTGACAGTTGATTTTTGATTCATTCCTGATTCTCTCGCCAACCACGAGGTCATGAATCATTTCGGACATCCAGATTCATGAAAAAAAAATCACTTGGTACAAATCCTAGAGCTTCCAAAGAAAGTGACTTTTCATACAAATATACTCCTTTCAATTTTAATTACATCACCTATTTAAAAATAAAATAAAAGTTCAAATCATGGTAACCATCAGACACACGGTGTTATTCAGCTTTGCGACGTCCCAACACAGGCACGACCGCGCCACGGCGCGCAAAACGGCTTCATGGCAGCATCAAACGTACCCGCCGTTGACCCGGATGACCTGGCCATTCACCCACTCGGCGGCATCGGTGCAGAGGAACCCGACCACCGGCGCGATGTCGCCGGGCTCGCCGAGCCTCTCCATCGGGTTGGTCTCAGCCCAAAACCTCACCCTCTCCTCGCTCTTTCCAGCGAAGAACATGTCCGTCGCCGTGGGCCCCGGCGCGACGCAATTGGCCGTGATGCGGGTGCCCTTGAGCTCCTTCGCCATGGTCCGCACGAGCGCCTCCACCGCCGCCTTGGACGCCGTGTACGTCGCGTACCCCGTCGGGTGGCCGCCCACGACGGACGACGTCACGGCCACGATCCGTCCGCCGCCGCCACGGGGCAGCCGGTTGGCCGCCTCGCGGAGGCACAGGAACGCGCCGCGCAGGTTGACGGCGACGACGCGGTCGAAGGACGCGGTGGTGGTGTCGGCGACGCGCGGGTACGCGTCGTCGAGCACGCCGGCGTTGGCCACCACGATGTGCGGCGCCGGCGCAGCGTCG
>BCLF01000030.1:2544372-2560871 GCA_001602275.1 Zoysia japonica | reverse complement strand
GGGGGGGGGGGGGGGTGTCACCTTCTCCCTCGGCGCCAAGACTTCGCCGGCGTCGCCCGAGGTGTCCAGGGCCAGCTTCTGCAGCAAATCCGTAGCCTCTGAAAGAACAAGGTCAAGGAAACCTACAGGACAGGCGAAATGGTACTCACCACTCAACTCCGCCCCAACCAACGACGCACGCACGAAACAAACGAGACAAGAACCTCAAAAATCAGGCGAAAAAAAATCCAATTCTCCCCCGAAATTGAAACCTCACGCACCGCGCAACAAACGTACAGGAATGCGCGAACCAGAGAACGAGAGGATCAAACACCCCGAACACCCAGCCCGTCAAAAGGAGCCGCACGCAACGCCCGGAAGATTCGAGCCTTCCACGGGCAAAACCCCTCCAAAATCTCCAGAAGAAAACGGCGAGAGATGCAAAAGTCAGGGGACCACGAGATCCGCCCGAGCCACAGGAACCCAGAGCCTCGGCGACGAAAAAAACAGCGGAAAAACGGCGAAATCGAAGTAGGGTTTAAGGATACGGTCGGCGGCGGCGTTGGCGGCGGCCATGGAGGGGAGCGAGGGAGGGAGGACGCGAGCTAGGTTTAGGAGGGGTCAAGAAGGGGAGGGAAAAAAAGGATGAGCGAAAGAGGCAGGCGAGCGGGGGCGGCTGAAATAATGAGCGGCCCAGATCTGATCCTCCTGTCACTTGCATTTCCTGCCCATTTTATATGCAGTAAATGGGCCCTATTCTGTTTTTCTTTTTTTCTATTTTCCCCTTTTTCGGACTACTCGTAATATCTAGCGATGAGGTTTAGTAGGGTCTATTTGGACAAACTAATTTTTTCCATGAATGACATTACAGGATTTGAATTGGCTAGAACTAAAATAACTGAAATATAATTCATTTCGAATATTTTTGTTTGGTTATGCACAAAATTGATTTTCAAGAATTAAAACTCAAATGTTGTTTGGACAGTATCAGTAAGAATCACATGGCGCCATGGAGCAGGGGACGGGAAGAGGAAAGTGGATCGATGGATTGCGACTCAGGTGGTGTTTGTGTAATAGAAATGAGTAAGTTTGAGATTGGGAAATAAATTAAAGATAAAATGTAATAAGTTGGATGAACGAACGGTTAAAATCTTTCTAAGGCTCGTTTGGTTCCAAAGGGAATAGAGGGGATTAGAGGGCAATAGGTGAGATTAAATTCATACTTAGAGAGTAATAAAATCAATTTCTCTTAATCTCCCTCTAATCCCTGTCAACTGAACGAACCCTAAAAATTTCTCTTCCCAATCTCAGGCTCATTTCCAATTAGCCAAACGCCACCGTCAATTCCTATAGTTTTTCATGTTTTATTGTTAGCAAAAGTCGATTGACCTCCATTCCAACGGTTGGAAATGGCCCAAAGTGTATAATTTGATTCCATGGTTCACCAAACAGACCAATCTATAGATATTATTTTATTTCGACCCGATTTCATGATCCAAATATGCACCTAAGGTAAACCTATGTTTGCAGCATGTGATTTTTCTAGATAATTGGCTTGCTAGTAAATAGCCATAAAATTAATCTTCCACAATATATTGAAAACCATGTTTACCCATCTTCAGAAGAATATCTCATCAACTTTTAGCAGCGTGTCACACAGAAACCGTGACAGACATGTAAAAGTGAAAAGGCCTCTTGGTCGTGTCACCAACAACCAGTGACAAAGCGCGTCGTGTCACCAACAACCAGTGACAAAGCGCCGTGCCAGGGTAAGCCAACGGTGTCAAGTAAAAAATAAAAGTTTAATAAGATCGTGTAATTCTCATACCCGGGATAACATGGTCTCCCATTGACCAGCGGTCCACTCACTTAGCCTCGAAGTATCTGTTTTGGGTCTTTGGCCATTAGCTTATAGCCTGGAGGAAAACAAGAGCGCAACAAACCAAAGGTTTTACACGGAGGCACCAACCAACCACTAGACGTCGGAAAAGCAAATACGGAGTACACGACCATTTTATCCATCAGTTCTCCGAAAAAACTAAAGATTATAGGATTATTTTCGACCGTGGAATTTTTTTGTTTTTTGTAATTTTTTTAATAAAATTGAACTGATTTTTTTAAAAATTCTGTGATTTTTATAAAATTCTTCTGTTCTAAAGGTGATTTTATGGGTGGGTTCAAAGTTCCAACAATATTTTTTATCTATTTTACTCCCTCTGACCTAGAATAAATGTTGTTAAACTTACACCAAAGCTCGACCATTCTTTTATTCAAAATATATAAAAATATTGTTTATTTTATTCTAATTGTTTGATTGTTAAAAATAGTTTAAGTATAACTTGTTTATTTATATTTATATATTTTTAATAAGATAAATGTTGATTTCTCAAAGTTAAAAAAAACATGCTGCGGAGAGGGTACATGGTAAAATCTAAGGCTGCGATTTTTTCTTTTTTTTTTCTCTTGAGATCACGTCGTCACGGTCATACGGAGAAAATGGTAAGTAAAACAATAAATCAATAAAATACAACCTCACCAACTTCTGTCCTCAAAATAAAGCCTACAGCAATCAATCAGGCTGCTGCCTCCCACATGCTTCTCTGCACGCTGCGACCAAGTACAGCACATTTCATCAGTGAAATAGTGGTGGCTGGTGAGTAACATACAGGGTTTCAAACGGTTTGAGCCCGCGGAAACCTCTCGAAAGCATTTTAACGAAAACTGTAAAAACCGCGAAAACCGTTATAAAAATCGAACAAATTCAAAAATCAAATTTTTAAGAGAAAATCGAATCGTTTTTACGGTTTACCAAGCGGTTTTTACGGATTACCGTTTTTAAATTTGAAATAAAATCAGTTTGAGCGGTTTTCAACGGTTTTTACAGGTAAACCGCTCGGTTTGAACGGTTTTCGAATTTTCATTTTTTTTAAAATTTCTAAAACGAAAACCGGTAAACCGTAAAAACCGAACCGTTTCGAACGGTTTTGTGAACCTGGTAACATGCAGTTTCTTCCTCACGCGGAAGGTGCGCAACTAAGAATATTGGGTGGCTTGTATAGCTGAAATTTGAAGAGAAATAGCTCAAAAAATGATACTCCATCCATAAAATAATTAGCGCTAGTTAATATAAATTTGAACCAATCGGTGACAACAATTTTGGAACGGATGGAATAACTGCGAATATTATTGTTGAGACATTTGAAAAATATATGTGATTCGCGTTTCAAATCCACTCCAATAAAACTGAAACTTAATTTTCTTTTGAAGTTGAGTTATGACAAATAGTTAATCATAAATCAATTACGAATGCCCACTGAAGAAATATGAAGAGGAGGTTCACGGCAACCAGCTTGAGCTCACACGACAACACAAAACCTTGCAAATGAAACATTACTGGGACCATAACTTTCAAAGTTTAAATCATCTAGCAACTCAACCGGATAAAAAAGTGCAGACAACAGAACACTGACTTAATTCATGCCCTAGCTAGGAAACATGCAGTCCTCATGTCCTTAATTGGAGAATATATGTACCACATTGCCTTTTTGAAGAATTTGTGGTACATATCCGACTACATAATCTGAACCAGGAGGCACAACAAATTAGTAAAGTTGTTTTTAAGAGAACAATTGCGTAGGGACACAGCGTGAGAATCACTGAGCGGAAAGGACTAAAACGAGAGAAGCAGGGGCCTCTATGCAAGAAACAATGAGCACCAAGGACTGTTGTAGAAAATCTCAAAAAAAATTTGGAACATTTCTCGATTTGTGCGTGTCATCCTTGCGCAGAGGCCATGCTAATCTTCTCCGTATCGTTCCAATTTTATCGAATGTCTCCGAAGAGACACTGCAAGCCTTTCGTCTCGGTTTATAAGTTGTAGTTTATTTATTTGCGCGGCCAAGGTAGGACTAAACACTAGCTTTTTTACCCTCTGCATCATTTCATGGGCCACAGAGTACATAGAAGTTGGAATTTAGCACCCTGCCCTCATTTGGGCCGTTGGCCTTTTCAAAAGGCAGATACATAGGTCCAGTATCTTGCATGGATAGTAATAAAATTGTTAGCATCGATCAGCATACATTTAAATTTTAAACTAATTGACAATAATAATTTTAGGACGGATAGAGTAACTGCAGATTTTATTATCAAGACATAGAGAAAATATGTATGCTTTATCGATATCAGTACATCAAATCCGCTCCAATAAAACAAAAACCTATGAAATTCTACTTTGTATTTAGGTTATGACAAATAGCTATCAGTTCTACCCATAAATCAAGTACAGAGTGCCCACTAAAATAGAAAACAAATCTGAGAAAAGATATCCACGGAGACAGGATAAGTTGAGCCCACACGAGAAACAAAAACTATCAAACGACGCATCCTGGATTTACTGGGAACCATAATTACCAGAGTATCAATCATCTAGCAAAGCGAGTAGAAAAGTGCAAATAACATAACACTGATTTCTTTCATGCCTAGAAAGCATGCAGTCCTCATGATCCCTGAGGACATGTACATGTCTTTGGAGAATATAGGAGTATATATCAAGTTGCCTTTTAAAGAACATGTACATGTCATTGAGCAGGCACAACAAATCAGTGAAAGGCATTTTTTTCTGTCTTCACTCATCTGTATGCTCCTTCACTTGCCTCCAAATTCCAATCATAGGGTATGACTGAGTAGGGGCCACAATGTGATAAATACTGAGAGGAAAGGACAAACGAACGAAGCCAAGGGGGCTATTGGCAAGAAACAATGAGCACGAGGGACCATTGCAGAAAATCACAAAAAAATTTGGACCATTTCTCGATTTGTGCGTGTCATCCTTGCGCAGGGGCCATGCTAATCTTCTCTGTATCGTTCCAATTTTATCAGATGTCTCCGAAGAGACACCACGAGTCTCTCGTCTCGGTTTATAATTTGTAGTTTGTTTATTTGCGCGCCGAGGTGGGACTTAAATGCTAGCTAGCTTCCTTACCCTGCGCATCGTTTCACGGGCCTCCCAGACCAAAGTACACAAGAGTTGGGCTTTATCACCGTGCTCTCAATTGGGCCTATGGCCTTTTCAAAAGGCTGATAGATAGGTCCGATATCTGGCAAAGACACTGGCATGTAGGATAGGCACCCTCCGGCATCAGCAGCCTATTCTGCTGCATTATTCTAAAAAAGAAAAACCCAATTCTGCTGCATTATTCTAAAAAAGAAAAACCCAATTCTGCCTCATTCTGACTCACTCCGTAAAATTGTTAGCACCAGTTAGCACATATTTAAATTAATCGGTGACAATAAATTTGAAACGGATAGAGTAATATTTGGAAAAATTGCGTGCTTCATCGATATCAGTACATCAAATCCACTCTAATAAAACAAAAAATCTATCGAGTTCTACTTTGTATTGAAGTTATGACAAGTATCTATCAGTTCTTCTTCGGCGCATGCATTAATATGTGCACCCACTAAATTTGAGAGAACAAATATGAGCTAACATGAGAAACAAAAAATAGCAAAGGAAGCATACTGGGTTACGGGGAACCATGATTATCAAAGTTTCAAACATCTAGCAACTCAACCGAGTAGAAAAGTGCAGATGACACTGACTTCTTTCATGCCTAGGAAACATGCAGTCCTCATTGTCACGGTCCTGGAGGACATGCATGAACATGTCCTAGGAGAATATGTGTATCACGTTGCCTTCTTAAAAGATATGAACTACTATCTCCGATTTTAAATTATTGACACCGTTGACTTCTAATTTCAACTTTGATCATTCGTATTATTCAAAAAATTTATTTAAATATGTAAATTTTTGTTATTATTTGATTTATTATTAGTGGATTTTAAATCACAACTAATAATTTTACACATTGGAACAATTTTTTTAATAAGACGAATGGTCAAATTAATGTTAAAAGTAAACGGCGTCAATAATTTAAAACCGAGGAGAGTACTCCGTAAGTATCCGACTAATCTCATCAAATCAGCGAAGTTTTTTTTTTTTTATCTTTGCCTTCACTCATCTGTATGTTCTTTCACTTGCCTCCAATCATAGGTCATGACTTAGTAGGGGGCCACAGTGAGAGAAATACCGAGTGGAATGGACTAAAACGAGAGATGCAAGGGTCCATCTGCAAGAAACAGTGAGCACCAAGGACCATTGTTGAAAATCTCAAAAAAATTTGGACCATTTCTCGATTTGTGCGTGTCATCCTTGCGCAGGGGCCATGCTAATCTTCTCTGTATCGTTCCAATTTTATCGGATGTCTCCGGAGAGACACCACGAGTCTCTCGTCTCGGTTTATAAGTTGTAGTTTGTTTATTTACGCGGCCGAGGTGGGACTAAACGCTAGCTAGCTTTCTTACCCTGCGCATCGTTTCATGGGCCACCCCAAGAACAAAGTACATCGAAATTGGACTGCAGCACTGTGCCCTCATTTGGGCCGTTGGTCTTTACAAAAGGCTGATAGAAGGGCTATGAAACTTCCCTATTCTGGACTAGATTAAGCCTTGAAAATAGGCTATGAAGACTCCTATGTAACTAATGAGTATTTCTTTTAGGGTCTGTTTGTTTCATCTAAATTGAACTGAATTGAATTTGATAAGTCTATCATGTTTGGCAAACCATGGAATTGAAATACAGATTTCATCCCCTTTCCAGCGATCTGAATTTTATGCTTATGTTTCTTCTTAATGCGAAACGTGCCACGCACGATCTTGAAAAATTTTATGCTTATGTCAGATTCCAACCCAAAAAGGCTGAATCCCTCAAAATTATCTTGCCTCTCCGCTCTCCCTCACTCCGCCGGCCCCGACTCCCTGCTCGCCTCCAAGCTTACATCGCCACCATGTACCCGAGGATCTGCACGAAGCCGCCGTCCCTGGCTCCTTGCTCGCCTTGACACCTGCAAACATCCCCGCAGGATCCGCCTCAAGCCGGAATCTCTGAATCCTTGCTTGTGTCCACAGCTGCATGGTGGCGGTGCCCCTGGCAGGATCCGCAATCGGTCCACTCGCCCTCCTTGAGCAGCTCCAGGCCACCGACCTAGTCATCCTGGATAGCAAGATGAAGACGCCGGCGTCCGATCTGCGTGCAGGTCGTGATGAGATCCAGGCGCGAGGCATGACGTGTAGTGGCTAACCTTGATGCTGAAGAACAGCTCGTGGAGGGCTTCACTAGAGAAGGGGCGCTTCATGATGCCCTTCTCGAGGCCGAGGTTGTCGTCCATGGCGCGCTCCGTGAGCTCTTTGAACTCCGGCAGGTTGGACGTGTTAGAGCTTGTAATCTTGACAGTTAGTAGTGGCGAGAGTCCTGGGTCATCATGCCTTTGTGGTTACGGCTGCCCAGTCAATTAGTTAGAGAAAGTCTAGGCATGTTAGCCCACGAGTTTAGGATCAGAGATCATGTATGTGTGTAAGCATTATATAAAGCAACGACGATTCAACAGATCAGTGCGTTCTGCTATTTACTCTTCTCTCTAGCACTTCTTCACGTAGCCAGAGCCATGTTCAACCAAAAAGCTTCCGCAATGTAAGAATCTCCGACCTCCGCAACATCCAATTCGCCTTCTTCCTCAATCAACCAATCTGGCCTACTCCCAACACCAGCATTCAGTCAGCTCGTTTGTGTGAAACTCACGAGAGACAACTACATACTATGGGCGGCACAAGTGATGCCGTATCTCAGGAGCCAAGGGCTCATCGGCTATGTCGATGGTTCTCTGCCGGTGCCGCCACAGACCATTGTCATACCACCTAGTGAAGGAAGAGGCAGCAGGCGCATTGCTGTCAATCCAGAATACACACGCTGGTATCATCAGGACCAGCTTGTCCTAAGCGCTCTTCTCTCGTCCCTGACCGAGGAAACGTTGGGACATGTGGTGAGCACAACAACTGCGCGCGACGTATGGCGCACGATGGAGAACAACTTTGCGTCGACATCACGGAGACCTCAGCATCACCGACTACTTCCACAAAATGAAGTGCCTCGCCGACACCCTCTCCGCCATTGGCAAGCCGCTTCAGGATGAGGAGTTTATCTCCTACCTGAAGCGAGGCCTTGGACAGGAATACGATCCACTGGTCACGAGCATCACAAAACAAACAACTCCATACTCAGTCAGTGATGTTTTTGCACACATGCTGAGCTTCGAGATGCGACAAGAGCAGCACAACACCATCGTTCAGGTATCAGTAAATTTTGTGAACAAGAACACAGCTCGTGGTGGCAACAACAATGGAGTACGTGGTGGCCGAGGACGCGGTGGACGTGGTGCCGGTGGCCGTAGTGGACCATCACAAGGCAGTGACCAATCTAAGAACAAGGTACGGTGCCTGGTTTGTGATAAACCTGGACACGATGCACTACGGTGCTGGTACCGTTTTGATCATGCGTATCAAGCAGAGGACAATGCCAAGGTAGCTGCCACTGTCTCCAACCACAACAGCTATGCTGTCGACCCCAACTGGTACATCGACTTTGGAGCAACCGACCACGTCACCGCTGATTTGAAGCGCCTGACGGTGAGGGATCACTACACAAGAGGAGATCAAGTCCAGGTTGCAAACGGGGCAGGTTTGTCTATCTCTCATATTAAGCATTCATCTATTTTTGGTTCAGTTCGTCCATTACACTTAAATCATGTTCTAAATGCCCCAGAAATAAATAGACACTTGATTTCTGTTCATAAGCTTGTTTCAGACAATAATGCTTTTATTTAATTGCATCCCAATTATTTCTTTGTCAAGGACCAAGCAACGAAAATCACACTTCTCAGAGGAAAATGTAAGAATGGCCTCTACATGCTTCCAAATAACAAGCCCAGTCAAGCCTTGTTGTTGTCCAAACTCACTTCAGATCATTGGCATCGACGTCTTAGACACCCTGCAGTTGTTTCTCAAATTCTTCAGAAAAATAATGTTGCTGTAGATCATTCTTTTTGCTCTTCTTCAGTTTGTGATGCTTGCCAACAAGGGAAGGCACATCAACTTCCTTTTGGCATGTCTACTCATGTTGTTACAGCACCTCTGCAAATTATCCACACTGATGTTTGGGTCCCAGCTATCCCATCATTTAATAATGCAAAATATTATGTTTCTTTTGTCGATGATTATAGCAGATTCGTGTGGATTTATTTTCTGAAATGCAAATATGAAATTGAGACTGTTTTCCTTCAATTTCAAAAGCATGTAGAGCGCCTTCTTAATGCAAAAATTCGCTCAGTTCAATCTGATTGGGGAGGTGAATATCACCGGTTACACAATTATTTCAAACACATAGGTATTGAACACAAAATATCGTGTCCTCACACACCAGCAAAATGGGATTGTCGAAAGAAAACATCAACACATTGTTGATACTGGTCTCACTTTGTTGGCTCAGTCCCAAATGCCACTTAGATTTTGGGATGAGGCTTTTAATACTGCCTGTTTTCTGATCAACAAACTGCCTAGCCGAACTCTGAAAAATAAAACACCCATGCATAAACTTCTTGGCACTGATCACTACTCCTTTCTCAGAGTGTTTGGATGTGCTTGTTGGCCAAATTTGAGACCCTATAACACCAAAAAACTTAGTTTCAGGACTAAACAGTGCACTTTCATAGGCTACAGTTTGTCTCATAAAAGCTACAAGTGTTTTTATCGATCAACAGGTTGTGTTTATCTATCTAGAGATGTTGTGTTTGATGAAAATATTTTTTCTTTTTCTCAACTAGTGATACAGCTTCAATCACCATCATCAAGTCTTAATCAACCCAGTATTCCGCCCATGCTTGCCAAAAACATCACATATGCTGAATCAATTCTTCTCAATGAAACAATCACTGAACCAAGAATAGTTGATTCTCCTGTGAGGGATATACAACATGACCAGGATGCTAACTTGACTGATTTCTTTTCTGGTAGTAGTGATTCATCTATAAGTACACCAGAAAACAACTCTGCTCATGCAAGTTCAGAATCAAGGCAGATAGGGGGGAACAACAAGATAAACAGTGATGGTGATCAAGAAACTGTTGTTCAACATCAACCAAAAATTATTATCCATCACCCCATGCGTACAAGACTTCGTGATAATATTGTGAAGCCTAAACATTTCACTGATGGGACTCTCAGGTATTCAGAGAAAAGCAGAGTCTTTACTGAAAAAAAATCCGACAACAGCATTGACCCTGTGTGCTTCAGAACCAACAAGCTTTCAACAAGCAATGCAAAATTCATATTGGAAAGAAGCAATGGATGCTGAATATTATGCACTGATGAAGAATGGTACATGGGAACTAGTACCTCCCAGGAAAAAAATTAATCTCATTGATAGCAAATGGGTATATAAAGTGAAGAGAAAAGCTGATGAGTCTATTGAAAGATTTAAAGCCAGACTGGTTGCTAAAGGGTTTAAGCAGAGGTTTGGAATTGATTATATAGATATATGCTCCCCTATGGTAAAACCTGCAACAATACGAATTATTCTATCTCTTGCAGTTAATAATTATTTCTGGCAAACAAAACAAGAAGCTTGTGTTTTCAATCTCGTTTCGGACTGTTTTTTTATTTTCCTCTTGATTCCGTCCCAAACAACAACAATTTGAATTTGATTTTAAGAATTTAATTTTGACAATATCCAAACAAGAAAATGAAGTTGAATTTGATTCCGACCGATTCAATTCTAAACAATTCAATTTCTTAAAATCTAATTCATGGAAAATGATTTAATTCAAAGGAGCCAAACAGACCCTCCAGAATATAGAAAACCTAGAAGTCCTAACAAGTGACACACATTCGAATTGATTTCCTGCAGTGGATTCACACTGACCCCGACCTGTCAAACTTGAGAAAAATAGAAGAATTCAAGCGCTTGCTGACGAATTATGACGAACCTTTCATCAACGAAAGTACCATCAACGCCACAAAATCCTTGTTTGGGCTCGGCAAGAAATGTTTAATTGAAGCATGCGGTTGCTGTAGCAAATTTTGACACGTTGTTGGCTTTGCAATTTGGATGCTACAGATCCTCATGCAACTCGGTTCCCTCTCTGCCATTAGTTTACTCACACCTATAGACTAGTTTAGGCATTTTGCTGAGACTTGGGCTCCATGTGAGGTTTAGTATTCCCTTGTAGTTAACCATTCGATGGGATACTTTCTCCGTTTTAAAATATAAGCAATTTTAGATTTAGTCAAGTCAAATTTTTATCACTTTAACCATTAATAATGTATAATTAATAATTTTTTATCATACAAAAATTATATTTTTTGAATTCAACATGAAATAAACTTTCATAAAAATTATATTTTTATATTAAAAATTATGTAATTTTTTAGATACTATCAGTAAAAGTTAAAATAGTTTGACTTTATCCAAACATAGAAATGCTTATATTTTAAAACGGGTGTAGTACATTGTGTATGTAAATCCAAATAACAGCTACAAGCATCAAATAAAGTGCGCGAAATCCTCTAAATTGGAGGGCCAAATTAGGCAATGTGGCGAATGCTACAGTAACATGCGAGGAGGTGAATATAACTAATCTTAACGAGCAGGCGCCACAACTCAGTTTATTTTTTTTAAGAAAACCATTGCACAGGGGCACGGTGTGAGAGACACTGAGGGGAAAGGATTAAAACGAGAAAAATGGGGGCCTATCTGCAAGAAACAGTGAGCACCAAGGACCTTTGCTGAAAATCGCAAAAAAATTTGGACTATTTCTTGATTTGTGCGTTCATCCTTGTGCTGGGGCCATGCTAATCTTCTCCGTATCTTTACAATTTTATCGGATGTCTCCAAAGTGATACTGTAAGTATTTTGTCTCAATTTGTAAGTTATAGTATGTTTATTTGTGCGGTCGAGGTGAGACTAAACGCTAGGTTTTTTACCCTCCGCATCGTTTGCGGGCCACCTTGGACCAAAGTACACAGACTTGGGCTTTAGCACCGTGCCCTTGATTGGGCCGTTGGCCTTTTCAAATGGATATTTGTACCACGTTGCCTTTTTGAAGAGTGTCCTTGGAAAATATATGTATCATGCCGCCTGCCCTTTTGAAGTATATGTAGTACGTATCCGACTAATCGAGCAGGCACAACAAATCTGTGATGGTTTTTCTTTGCCTTCACTCATCTGCATGCGCCTTCACTTGCCTCCTCCAATCACATATTCACAGGGTATGACTAAGTAGGGGCCACGATGTGAGAAATACTGGGCAGAAAGAACTAAAACAAGAGGTGCAGGGGCCTATCTGCAAGAAATGCACCAAGGACCGTTGCAGAATGACTAAGTAGGGGCCACGGTGTGAGAAATACTTTGCAGAAAGGACTAAAACAGGAACCGGGTCCTCTGAATTAGAGGGAAAAATTCAGAGTACCCACTGCAGTGAGAATTTGGGCATCATTTTAATCTTTAGATCGAAAATCAATGAATCAAATTCATTGCTACAGTGCGCAACTAGGCGATGAACAGGTATTTGCTTTAGTGTAAATTCATTTCACTGTAGCTTTCCTCTACTTTTAATGTTGATTTTGCTACAGTGCACTGAATTTTTACCTTCACTCCAGGGGACCTGGATCCACTAAAACAAGAGGTGCAGGGGCCTATCTGCAAGAAATGCACCAAGTACCATTGCAGAATGAATAAGGGCCACGGTGTGAGAAATACTGAGCAGAAAGGACTAAAACAAGAGGTGCAGGGGCCTATATGCAAGAAATGCACCAAGGACCGTTGCAGAAAATCAAAAAAAAAATTGGACCATCTCGATTTGTGTGTGTCATCCTTGCGCCGAGGCTATGCTAATCTTCTCTGTATCGCTATGCTAATCTTCTCTGTATGGTTTCAGCTTTATTGGATGTCTCCGATGAGACATCATAGTTCTATCATCTCAGTTTATAAGCAGTAGTTTGTTTATTTGCGTAGCCGAGATAGGACTAAACGCTAGCTTCGTTACCATGCGCATCCGTTCGTGGGCCACACAGAACCAAAATACACTAGAGTTGGGCTTTAGCACTATGCTCTTGATTGGGCCGTTGGTCTTTTTCGAAAGGCTGATAAATGAGAGTAACACATACTACCACTATTTTCAAAATATAAATGAGAGTAACACGTACTACCACTGTTTTAAAATATAAATATTTCTGAATTTAGTCAGTATCAAACTTTTTTAATTTTGACTATTAATAATAAAAAGTTAATAATGTTTTATTATATATACATCATATTACTAGATTTTTCATAAAACAAACTTTCATAATATTTTAATTTTAATATTATAAATTATTTAAATTTCTAGATATTATAAATCAAAGTTGATAGAGTTTGATTTTAATCAAATCCAAAAATCTTCATATTTAAGGACGGAGGGAGGAGCTTCTCCCACATCATCTCCGGCACCAGGATTCGCGAGTTGAGGAAGAAGAGACGCGTGGCAAGCAATGATTGATTGAAGCATGGCTGTAGTAGCGGACAATGCCTCTCGCAGTTTGGCTAATGCAAACACTCATACGGCTCAGTTCAGTGCCTACCATTAGTTTACAGTTCACACCTGCAGTTTATCTATCTTTGGGGAGACAGGCTCCAGGTGTTCAGTAATCCTCTGTCGAAAAAAAGGGTGTTGAGTATTCCTACTTACCATTCGATGGTGATGCATGTTGTATGTACATCCAAATGACACTCCATGGATCTAAAATAAGTACTATGCGAGTACAATGTTCTTGTAGGCCCTCCAGGTGAAAAATTTCCATTTTATGTTTTCAATATACTGCCGCCTCCTCACTCCATCCCAAATTACTTATCATCCTAGCCTCTTCAAGTTTTCAAATTTTCTCAATTTATTTATCATTCTCACTTCTCAATGCACCTTTTTTTATTCTCAATGCATCTGAATATCTACCCTTTTTTTTCCTCATTTTCAACGCATTTCACATTTTTACCTCTTTTTTTGCGCCCAAAGCTACAATGACAACTAATATGAAACCAAAGGAGTACCTAGTTGCCATACATTATGATAAACCAAGTAAAATTCACATCAAGTTGAATTTCACTTCACTCCAAGAGTTATCAGAAAGGAATCAACAATTACCAGAGCTGAATAAAACTCTTTTTAATCAGTCGTACAGATCAACAATGTCATTTTCTGTGTTACTCCCAGGAGAAATTGATCCCGGAGCACAATAAACAAACTTGCCACGCCGGTTCGGATGATAGATTGGACACAATTCAAGCATCTAGGTATGACGCTCAACAAATCTCACCAAACAGAAGCCAATGTTACATATAATGTTTACCATCAACTCGTATTATTAGCATGCTATTTTCTCAATTTAGGAAACTATGTCAGACCCGTTGTAACAAATTGAGCAATCAGATGCCCGCAACCAGCTAGGTTGAGCAGTTAAGCTCCCTCAAAATCTTGGCAGCATCTTCGGGAAAAACTGGATTAATGTAGCATCCGCTTCCAATCTCGAAGCCACCTACTACACTTAACTGGGGCACAACCTGGAGGAACCAGTGTGCGTAAGGAAGATAGGATGGTGATAGCCCAAATGGTGCGCTGTGGATCATAAAATTAAATGGTGGGTCATTGAGCTGTTTGCACAACTTTTGCAGCGTAGTTTTCAATAAAGATCCAAGATCCAAGGCCTGCAAGATAAAATCGGAACTGCTTAAAGAAACATAAGCTGGTAGACAAAGTCGGTAAATATGAATATTTTTGAAAAATATCACCCAACATGATCAGTAACTGAACATGGCCCATTAATGCTCTGAGCCACAAATGAGGTGAACCTACCACCCATAAGAGTGACAATGATGAATGAAAAAGAAGGTTAAGGGAAATCACAATGCGTATATGGTTCAGTACTAAGTGCGCAGACAAGGAAATCAGAATATCATAGCCAAGCCAGTACAGATACTAGCTGCTACATTTACACCTTGACTCATAATCATAATTACGTAGGTGGAAACCAGATACATTTGATAAACTTCAAATGTTGAATTATGTCACTTTCCAGCAGGGATCTTTGCATAATAATGGTCAACCATGATTCAGAACACCCATACCTTATCTTGGTCGATTTCATGGAAATGAGAAATATGTTGTCGGGGGACAATCCATACTTCAAATGGATATGAGGCTGCAAATGGAACAATAACAGAGAAATTGGGTGTCTCACTGATCAGAGTATCTTTGGATCTAATCTCGCAAAGACTACAGTGACCCATTCTCTCATAAACTTCCTTCATGTAGTTAAGCCGGGTTGTAACAGAGGGAGGGACAAAGGGAGTTCCCAGCATCTGGCTGTGTGAATGTACCATTGATGCCCCAGCAGACGCTCCATGGTTCTTGAACACCTAAGCATTTCAAAAAATAAAGTTAGTTTTATCTTAACACTTACCAAAAAAGCAGTACCAGGTAAAGTAAAGGACTAAAAGGAGCAATCCAATCCCTCAGAAAGTCAATATTAGAAACAAATATATTCCCACTTATCGGTAAAAACAACAACGCCTTTTAGTCCCAAGCATGGCGGTGTAGACTAGAGATGAAACCTATCCGGCACCGATACAAATACATGTATCAGTATTGAGACAATAAGGATACGATGCTACATCATTTCTAAAAAAATGGATACAGATACGTTTCATAATTAAAAAAAAACAACTAAAAAATTAGGACCTTTTTTTAGGGACGGCAAGGTGGTGTCGTCGCCATCACTGGCCCTGTGTTCTGAGTTCTGACAGGCGGCGGTAGCGCACGTATAAATCGTGCTAGGTATCGCAGGCATGGGACAACTGATTGGGCTGCATATTTGTTTGGACCGCTTCTGTTATAGACCGAATACCAGTCCGAATACGTCTCTAAGGTGTATCAGGCTCCTTTTTTTTTTCCCCTTTTTTCAGATGCTCCAGGGAGATGTATACCTTGCATATACTGGTCGTATCCGTTTCCGGTGATGTTTCGGAAACAGATACCATAACTTCCTGTCATATCGGTGCCGGATAGGATGAAACCCACAAGACAAAAAACAGCAAAAAAGAATAAAAAAAGAGGGGGAAAGAGAAGAGAAAAAGGAACAAAATAAAAAACAAAAACAAGAAACTACTGAGAGAGCCACGATAGAGCTAACAAATTAAATATTATTATATGGGCTTTGGAACAGACTGGATGCAGCACTAGAGAAAGTTGGATCGACTGCGCAATTAAACAAGCAAGTGTACAAATTTCTAGTTGAAGCAAAGCATTTGAAGTTAGTTTCTATGAGCCAACTTGAAATGTGAACTTTCATTATTATTTGCCCTTTACAGTAGCAATGCGATTTCTCTCCGACTTACAACATCTGCCCTTGTTGTAAACACAAGGAAAATTTCTTCAGATTACAGATAGATGAAACATTGACATGCATTCTAAACAGATCATGGCAAAGTAACAATAAGCACCGACATATCAAACAAGTTTGGCACTTTCCATTTACTCATCCATAACTACGTTACCTCAAAAGGGATTATTCATCATGCTTCTTTTTATTCAGGCCTTTACCCC
>BCLF01000030.1:2514093-2535504 GCA_001602275.1 Zoysia japonica | reverse complement strand
CCCCCCCCCCCCTCTTCCCCCCCCCCCCCCCCCCCCCTCATCTTCGCCGCCTCAACGCGTGCACGTCTCCCGAGGCGACGAATCCGGCGTCCTCCGCCCCATCCGACGCGCAGGTCCCCGCCGTCGATCGTCGATGTAAGCCTCCGCGCGCCGATTCCTCTGCCCGTCCGCCTTCTCTCGATGTCCCGTGGAGATTTTTTTTTCTTTTTTGAATTTGTTCCCTGTCGGAGGATGGTGTTCGGCGGTCCATTTCCCGCTCGATCGGGCGGTTATCCGCGGGAAACCACGATCCGATGGGGCGCGCGCGGCCCGACGCGGAGGCCGCCGGCTTGAGGCCCGATGTCGGCGCTTGGTGCCGGTGGATTCGGGCGAGAGTTTGGGATTTCCCCGGGCTTGGGTTGGGGATTGGGTGTTAGTTGTTGGGACCTGTGGATTTAGCGCTGGATTGGTGGTAATCTGGTGGCAAAGGCTGGATTTTTTTCCCCCCGTCGATTCGTGCATCCGGTGATGGGGATGCGTCCCCTTTCTTTTCCCTTCTGACTGACGCATTGGATTCCACGGCCAAAAGCGTGTGGCGGTGGCCGTGTGGGGATGCTGGCGGCGTCGTGATGGCGATGAGGATCCGGCCCGCCTGATTCGTCCCCTTCCTTTTACCTGGATCGGTCACTGGCCTCAGCAGTGTCACCTTTTGTTTGTTCTTCTGTGGATGTTGATAGGTGATTAGATGGGGCGATTTCTTCGTAGATTTATGTTTGTTTGAGAGTTTTGGTTATTGTTCTTTATATTGAACGATGATAGCTATATGAAACGATTGGTATATAGATTTTGGCATGTGTTTATGACATTTTTTTATGTTCTTTATATTGATCGATGATTATAACTGTGTTTATGCATGTGGAGATTGGAAGGAGCTCTGCGGGCTGGGACCCTGACCTGAGTTTTATGGGGAGAGGATGCCAGAGCTGCGAAGCAGTACTCGTCAAGCACGTCTAAGGTCTAAGAAGCTTGACCACCCACAGCCAGCAGAGCCGGCTGAGAAACCGGTGATTCCTGCACCTCAGAGAGCAGGAAGGCGCGCTCCTACTCGTGCAGCCAGGGGCAGAAAGGGTGCTGCTGCGAGAAAGGTGACGCCGGCACCAAAGCCTAAAAGAAAGGAGCTTGATATTGTTGACTTGAAGGCTGAACCCATTTGCCAAGGCTCACCCAAAGCTGTAGCTGGAGAGGCAGTGGTTTGTGAAGCGAAGAACCTTGCTAAAGGTCCAGGAATGGACGGTGAAAGTGCAGAAAAGATTGTTGGGGTTGAAGATGAATCAACAACTTCGCCTGTCCCTGAGAGGGTATAATTTCTCTTTCAATTTTGCTTTGCATGGAGCCAGGGACTGCCACTTGCCATCCTTATTCCCTATCTATTTATCATTTGTTCACTTAAATACATAAGTGCACTGTATTTAGCTTTTACTTACCAATATTGTCCTGACTATTCTACTGTTGTTGCTCATACATGCAGCAAATGAATCACAAGCAAACAAGGCACCTGTTTCCTAGAAGCCTAACACTTACTGTTGGCTTGTGGTCATGTTATTAGCATTACATGATGCCATTTCATGTTTTATTTATTTATCAATGTAGGTTCTGGGTTGGTGTCACATTACAATGATATGCTATGTAACCTAGCTAGTCACCTTTCTGAACTCCATAAAATGTATCTGTTGCGATTCATTTATAAGTTTGTTGTTACAGCATGAACTAACAATAAATCTCTTAATTCTTATTGAATAGCACCAAGGCCAAACAGTCCCCCATAAGCTCTAAATACATGCTATTGAGAGTAGATAGCCTCGCGCAAAACAGAATGATGTTTGAAAGGCGAACCCAGTTAATACAGCCTCAAAATTCCTGATAACATGTTGCCCATTGGGTTATTGTAAAAAATAGTGATGAACTATCTGTATGAGTCCTGTGTCTTTGCTACTAGGATATCCTAATACTGTTTTATTACACAGGTTCAAGTTGGGAATTCTCCGGAATACATAACCGACAGAAAATTGGGTAAAGGTGGTTTTGGTCAGGTCTATGTTGGTAGAAGGGTATCTGGTGGAACTGCTCGAATTGGTCCTGATGCCTATGAGGTTTGTCACTTTCTCACACTAGAAAATATTTGATCCTATTTTTTCTTACGTAGTTTAATCTAGGATAAATATTTTACAGGTCGCATTGAAATTTGAACATCGGAACAGTAAAGGATGCAACTATGGCCCCCCATACGAGTGGCAAGTTTATCAGTATGTACTTTACACAGACATATTTCTTTTGTCATAATATTGTTCTCGTTATCTTAAAGACTTTTGGTTATTGGCATTGTTGGCTAGCACTCTCAATGGTTGCTATGGCATACCTTCAGTCCACTACAAGGGTCGTCAGGGCGACTACTACATTCTTGTGAGTTCATTTAGTTTAATCACTTTAGACTACTTTGCAGTTCAATGTAGCAGAAGTATTTATTTATTTACTTACTTATTCAGGTAATGGATATGCTTGGTCCCAGCCTTTGGGATGTTTGGAACTCACTGGGCCAGACGTAAGTGTCATGCAGTTGTTTTGATTTAACTTTTGTTTCTATACTAATTGTTTCAATATCTCTTACAGAATGTCTCCTCATATGGCCGCTTGCATTGCTGTAGAGGCTATATCAATTCTGGAGAAGCTACATTCTAAAGGGTGACTAGAAATTCTCTACCTTTGACTGAATACCCCTAGATTCACAACTGCCCATTACTCCATTTATATTAAAACAAACCCCTTTTTGCTAGGTTTGTGCATGGTGATGTGAAACCGGAGAATTTCCTGCTTGGTCAGCCTGGATCACCTGATGATAAGAAGCTTTACCTTATAGATCTTGGCTTAGGTAAGCATTTAATCGAGCAGTCTGTAGGCAAGCATTCATCATCCAATGTCGCTGTAGCTTTGTACTCATATATTTATTTTCCCACTTATACTTTTGTGATATATTGTGGTGCCTGAATTGTACAGCATCCAAGTGGAGGGAGTCATCAGGTCTACATGTTGATTACGATCAAAGACCAGATATCTTTAGGTTAGTTGTATTCTTTCTGCAGCAGTTTCTTTTGTAATAATGGGTCCTCATAACTCATCTTCTGCATGTTTCAATTTGCAGGGGTACAATTAGGTATGCAAGTGTCCATGCACATTTAGGGCGCACTGGAAGTAGGAGGGATGATTTAGAATCATTGGCATATACCCTTATTTTCCTGATTAGAGGAAGATTGCCTTGGCAGGGCTACCAGGTAAGTTCCAAGACATCTATTGAGTGAACACTATGAAATTCATTACACGCTTTAGCCTATTCCAATGTTTGCAGGGAGATACTAAAAGTTTTCTTGTCTGCAAGAAGAAAATGGCGACTTCACCAGAGATGCTCTGTTGTTTCTGTCCAGCTCCATTCAAACAATTTCTTGAGATAGTTACTAATATGAAATTTGATGAAGAGCCAAACTATGCCAAACTTATTTCTCTTTTTGATGGTTTGATTGAAGCACCTGCCTCAAGACCCATCAGAATTGATGGAGCTCTCAAGGTATGAACTATTTATTGCTTATAGATACATTTGTCTTTATGTATCTTGTACTAATTCTTATCTCTTCCCTAAATTATAGGTTGGGCAGAAACGTGGAAGATTGCCAGTAAATCTGGACGAAGATGAGCAACCTAAAAAGAAAGTTAGATTAGGGAGCCCTGCAGCTCAATGGATTTCAGTTTACAATGCCAGGCGACCAATGAAGCAGAGGTAACTACATAAGATCTACATTCTAAGTAGACCGACAAAGCATGTTCAATTGTTATTAGTTTGGTTATACTTATTACTTGCTACATAAACCTGAAATATGTCAATATGATATTTAAGAATGCTGAATTACTGTTGCTAAAATATGTCAACAATTGTTGTTTGTTTCTTAGGTACCACTACAATGTGGCTGACTCGAGGCTTAGTCAACACATAGAAAAGGGTAATGAGGATGGGCTCTACATTAGTTGTGTGGCCTCCTCAGCAAATCTTTGGGCCCTCATTATGGATGCGGGAACCGGATTCTGTTCTCAAGTTTATGAGCTCTCACCAGTTTTTCTGCACAAGGTACAGTATTGTCTGATTTAGCATGGCCATCTATGTCTGGTTAATTAGTTTAACGAGGAAGCCTAAATATGATTTTAAATTCTATATAGGACTGGATAATGGAGCAATGGGAGAAAAGCTATTACATAACAGCGATTGCTGGAGCAAACAGTGGAAGTTCATTGGTTGTAATGTCCAAAGGTATGATGGTTACTATATCATGTTATTATTTGCGTGCACTATTTGTGACTAGCGATGGTTGTTACACCAGCGATGGAAATCCCTGTGTTTCATGTGGAACTGAATTTCCATATTTAATCCGGCAGCATTGGTTGCTTATGGTCAGTATCAGCTATAATGTGATGCTTTTCACTAATGCAGGAACTCCTTACACTCAGCAATCATACAAGGTCAGCGAATCATTTCCGTACAAGTGGATCAATAAAAAGTGGAAAGAAGGTTTTCATGTAACATCAATGGCCACTGCTGGAAACCGCTGGGGAGTAGTCATGTCAAGGAACTCAGGCTACTCTAGTCAGGTTAGAATGATTACTTTTGACCTTTTGGTCGTATGGAATTTCCCTCCTATGCTTGCTGCCTTACGCCGTATTTGTTGTTTTGGTTTGCTGCTTAAGATTCCTGCAAACATTACACCAATAAGCATGAACAATTACTCACTGGAAAGCTCTTTTATGCAATTGCCAGGTTGTAGAGTTAGACTTTCTGTATCCAAGCGAAGGCATCCATAGGCGATGGGAGTCCGGTTACAGAATTACTTCCACAGCAGCTACCAATGACCAAGCTGCTTTTATCTTAAGCATTCCGAAACGGAAGCCTATGGATGAGACTCAAGAAACTCTTCGGACCTCTGCCTTTCCCAGCAACCATGTGAAGGTACCTCTGCAGCTCATTAAAATCCATGCTGTTCAGTTGCAAAAATCTACTAGCATGGCACTTGTGCTTGATGTTTTGCTACCATAATATCCTATGCTAACCTTGCAGCGAAAACTTTGCAGGATAAATGGGCGAAGAACCTGTATATCGCTTCCATCTGCTTTGGACGAACTGTGTGCTGACCCCCTCCACATGGAAAGATCGAGGGTTCGTTCGTAATGTAGACTTCTATGAGCGTTTGTGAGATGCCAGGTGTAAGGGATTCCCCAGTGATGGGATTCGTAGCTGCTAAGGTACGGTATGCCGTACCGTAATTGTAAAGGAATATTGTGCCCGGTTCTGGGCCGAGACCTTTCTCTCGCATGAAGCTAATTCGTACCAAATTTGGTTCTCCTTTATGTCTGGGAAATTCTATCTTGTTTGGCCCCTTAATATTTTCCTGTGGGTATGTTTGCATTTCGGGTGCTTGCGCTGTAGGAAGTAAGGTAACTACCTCCTCCGTCCCCTCCGTTCCGATAGAAGTTTATCTTTAGATTTTGTTGATTATGGTTTTAATCAATAATTTTGATGAATTTAATTATTTTTTAATAATATATATATATATATATTATAAAAATATTTTTTTAATGAATTTAAAAGTATAAATACTAATTTTTTAAATTTAACCAAACTTATAATAGAAATAATCGATCAAAATAGTTGCTAACAAAATTTAAAAATAAACCAATAGAAGTACTACACTGAAAAAACGTTGATTGGGCGTTTGACCTTAGGGTACTGGGCCTTGCATGGGCCGGACTATTTACTTAGGGGCTGCGTGCTGCTTTCGAGTGGGCCGGTAGTACTGGACTGCTGATTGCTATGGACTGGGCTTTGCAGGAAATGGGTCAGGGCTGGCATTCCCGGTTGGCAGCGCCCGGCGCACCTGGCATTCCTGTTCGTTGGACACTGGAGACGATAAGCTCCATGTCCACGTCGATTATTTAACAAGGAAGTTCCAGGTCCACATCAGTTCTAATGACTCCCATTGTGACCACTGACCAGGTCGTTAAGTTGGCATCAACGCAGTACAACATTAATTTGACTATTTGAGGCAAGTACTATATGTTTCCTGTAGCATAGTGGGAGAAGTAAGATCATGCCACAACATCTTGTGTTCATGATGAACAGCAGGTAAGCATAACTCTTCCATCAATTTCTCCATATCACTGAACATATACTCACCCTTCTCAATTGGGAATTCCTTCGTTCCTTGGGCCTTATTAGTATACCAAAGGCTTTGCCAGGACTTCTTATATGTAGAAAGAAAAATTGCATTTATACCATCAATTTAGAGTTAGTCTTTGTCTATATCATCACTTTGTGTCAATCAGTCAATGATACGTAGAGTTCATTGGCTAAGCTGATGGTATAGATGAAAACTTCTGCCAAAAAATGAATGCAAAGCAAAGCTCTCCTAGTGCACTTGGATTACCAGCTGACGAGGGGTGAGCGCACTCTGACGCACAAACACCATTGCAACTTTTTCACTAGGAATAGGAAGGAGATAATGAATTAATTTTCATAGAAAAAAGGTAAAGTATCCAAGGATCACATTGATTAATTCTAATTTACCAACACTAACTAGTGTTAATTCACCTGGCACCAACGGCACTTGAAAGCGAGTAAATGCTTAATTAATATTTTTGGTCACTCAAATACTATTACTTTCATTGTTTTTAAATTATTGCTATTACTAAGACAAGAATTCAAGTTCAAAAATGAACTAAAGTTGTTATCCTAATAACAATAATTTTAAAATAGAGTGAGTACTGATGAGTACTGATATAATACATGTCTACTACGTAACATAATTTACACCAATAAGAACCAGGCCAGTTCCTCAGAAGAAGCCCTGGGTATCCTACTATTCGCTATTCCTGAATAACTTCTAAATGCAGTTTCTAATCTTTTTTTTGTGAAATGCCAAATTGACAATTTTAATTCCTGCAAGAAGACACATGAAACAAACTGTCACAAGAAAAAAGACACATGAAACTTCAGGTCTTTATTTATAGAAGACGTTGAAGACAGTTTTCTTAATTTTCAAAACTGCATCTTAATTACTCAAGTCATTTTCACATCTGGTAGTTGGACCTATTCCATCAATCTTCCAAAGCAATTCCAATGGACTAAAAGATCGTCTAAAAGTCAAATTGTTGACACCTCTACCTAGCACTTATGGTTACACACTTCAAACAGTAGGAGTAGTTCAAAACAACCTCCAACATTTTGCTTGCAAACTATAACCAACAATATAATTTAATCTTCATTGAAGTTAATATAGACTTCCCAAAACCAAGAGCCTCCAACAATAATACGGTGCTGCAATTTCTGATACATAATAATATTTCCTTGTAGCAAGTTCTGTCTTTAGTCATTGTTATTTTCAATCATTTTCTGTTCAGACTGTAAGAATTTGTTTAACATTTTATTTTGACATAGAAAGTAATGAAATAAACGAAAATACTGTACTCCAACCCCACATGTCTGAAATTCTGAATGCGTTAAGACTTGAGACT
Organism: Zoysia japonica; assembly: GCA_001602275.1. Lineage (NCBI taxonomy): Eukaryota > Viridiplantae > Streptophyta > Magnoliopsida > Poales > Poaceae > Zoysia > Zoysia japonica. The sequence continues at coordinate 2,527,920 of BCLF01000030.1, read as the reverse complement.
GCTTGATCTGGTCACCCCGTGCGCATGACTTGGTCAGCCATGGCGCTCGTCAATCAGTAGCACTATAGCAGCATGCTATAAACCGAGGCCTATTCTCCGTGTAAACTAAAACGAAAAACCTAGTACTGATCTAGCCATTTCCTGGTCGTTGACGGCGATCTAATTAGCGGATGTCGCCGCCGCTGTCCCTGCTGCTGCTGCCCACACTGCTCCTGCTTCCGGCAGTGGCAGCAGCCACGGATCAGGCCGCCGAATGCCCGACCAAGTGCGGCGACGTCGACATCCCCTACCCGTTCGGCATCGGCGCCGGCTGCTTCCGCAGCAAGGGCTTCGAGATCTCCTGCGTGAACAACGGCACCACGGCGGTGCTCCCGTCCGCGACGCACACGATCCAGGTGACGAGCCTGTCGGTGGCGCCGGAGCCGGCAGCGAAGGTGAACCTCCCCGTGGCGTACCAGTGCTACAACTCGACGGGCCACGTCGTGGGCGCCTTCGACGGGCACGTCGACGTGAACACGCACGGCGCGTACCGCATCTCCGACGCGCGGAACGTGTTCGTGGTGCTGGGCTGCAACACGGGCGCATACACCATGAACTCCAACAGCACGGCCAGCGGATCAGGCCGCTACGACCACAGCTACTACATGGGCTGCTTCACGTACTGCGACGGCGCCGGCGCCGCGCGGGACGGGCGGTGCGCCAGCGTCGGGTGCTGCCGCGTGGACATCGCGCCGGGGCTCACCGACAACGTCGTCGCGTTCGAGGACTGGCCGCACGATGGCATGAAGTACAGCCCTTGCGACATCGGCTTCCTCGTCGACCGCGAGGCGTACGAGTTCCGCGCGGCCGACCTGCTGATGGACGTGCGCCGCAGGAGCATGCCGGTGAGGCTCGACTGGGCCATCCGCGACGGCGACGCCATGTCGTGCGCCGCCGCGAGGAATAGGACGGGGTACGCCTGCGTCAGCGACAACAGCGAGTGCGTCGACGCCGTCAACGGGCCGGGTTACTACTGCAGGTGCAAGCAAGGTTACGAGGGCAACCCGTACCTGGAGAAAAACGGATGCACCAGTAAGCAGAACAAGCTGTTACCTTCATTTTTTTTCTTTCTGAATCCGATTGCACAAGTGTGACAATCTTTCTTTTACTCTCTTTCTTTTCTAAATGGTTATCACCGTTGACTTTTAACATTAACTTTGACTATATATTTTAGTAAAAAAAAATCAATAGATATAATATATATTTTGTTATAATTTTTTTTATCGCTAAACTTATTTGAATCATAACTTATAATTTTACTTATTTAAACAAATTTTTTGAATAAAATGAATAATCGAAGATGATGTTAAAAGTCAATTGTGATAGGAGTATATAGTTGAGATGAAAAGAAACTATAGGTCTACGAGGCCAGATCAGTTGCACCATTATGAACTGCGTTAGGCGGGCCAGAAAGTAGACTAGAAACTCAGCTGCCAGAAGCCACACATGTCCAATATATAATAAGTAGCTTATGAGCTAAGCTTCTACGTGAGTGAGGTTTCAAGCTTGTGGATGTGTCCATCACCAACGTCAACAGCCACATCCTTCTAACGCCGCTACCCTGGACCTGGAGACGACCCCCCGGGGTCAAAAGGTCCGGTAAATAATTAGCTACTCCACTTGCCACATGGAAAATATGCTGTAAAAGGAGGATTAGGTCCTGGCTATAAAAGGGCGTGTTTGGTTGTTTGATAAGTTTTGTCACGCCAAACGTTAGGCTTTGTCGATCATACTTTTATCCCACTATCTATAATGTAGTATATTCTTGCCAAAACTTGTCTTCAGCACAGCTTAGGGAAAACGTGGCAACATGGTCCTAAATTCCTAATTAACCAAATACTGTCATATCCTTATTAAACAATATGACCCACCTCAATTTGATCCAAATGCAAATCTCTGGACAATAACATATGCATGGTACAGGTCCTCCTGGCTATGTACTTCTCCTAAACAATTCCAGTTCATCGATTCTTATTTCATAGTAATGATTTTTAGAAGTTTTCTTTAATACGAATCTCGAGGTCTAAATTTCTACCGGCCATGACTAATTCGTGCCATGAACAGATATTGATGAATGCACGCGGCCTGGAGAGTATCACTGCTACGGCGTTTGCAAGGACACCGAGGGCTCGTACGACTGCAAGTGCCGCTCGGGCTACACGACCAACGGTGGCGATCCGAAGAGACAGCAATGCAACCCGAAGTTCCCTCTCCAGGCCCAGCTTGCGCTAGGTCATATATATGCTGCATCTCTCCATATATTTCTCACTGTCCATTTTTAATTTGTTCCCTATTTTATAAGTGACCTGCTGATTATTTCTATTACTGGACGACTGATTTTATCTAGTTTTGGTATTTGTTAATTTTATTCTAGAGACTGCATAGACTTTTACGGATTTTTTTTTCATAATCATCTATGCATGCAGGCATCCCTTTGGGCTTCGCCTTGTTCGCTGTAGCTGTTCTCTTCGCACTCATGGTACGCCACAAAAGGAGGACGAACGAGCTCTTCAGAAGGAACGGCGGCTCAGTGCTTCAGCAGCTGGACAACATCAGGATCTTCACGAGAGAGGAGCTCAAGAAGATCACGAAGAACAACTCGCACGTCCTCGGCAAAGGCGGTTCTGGGCACGTGTACAAGGGCGTTCTCGAGGACGGGACGGCGGTGGCGGTGAAGACGGCGATCGAGGTCGACGGATCCGGAGCCCGGAAGGGGGATTTCACCAACGAGGTGATCGTCCAGTCGCAGATGATCCACAAGAACATCATCAGGCTGGTGGGATGCTGCCTGGAGGTCGACGTCCCGGTGCTGGTCTACGAGTTCGCGCCTAACGGGAACCTCCACGATCTCCTCCACGGCGGCGAGGCCGCCGCCGGCGGACAACGGCTGGTCTTTCTCCCGCTGGACCTGCGCCTGGACATCGCCGCCGAGGCCGCGGAGGGGTTGAAGTACATGCACTCGTCGACGACCAACACCATCCGGCACGGCGACGTCAAGTCGGCCAACATCCTCCTCGACGAGAACTTCATGCCGAAGATCTCGGACTTCGGGACGTCGACGCTGCTGACCCGCGGCGAGGACTTCGCCTTCGCCGCGCTCGTGGTCGGCAGCATGGGCTACATCGACCCGGTGTTCAGCCAGACCGGGCTGCTCACGCAGAAGAGCGACGTCTACAGCTTCGGCGTCGTGCTCCTGGAGCTCGTCTGCCGGAAGCCGACTATATACCACGAGCACTGCAGCCTCGTCATCGAGTTCCGGCGCGCTAGCGAGACCGACGGCAGCGGACGGGCCATGTTCGACGAGGAGATCGCGGTGACGGAGGAAGACGTGGTTGTGATGGAAGAGGTGGGGAGACTCGCGGTCGAGTGCCTGGAAGAGGAGGTGGAGGACCGGCCGGACATGGACGAGGTGGCCGAGCGGCTCGTGATGCTCAGGAGAGCCAGGAGACATGGGCAGTGCTGGAGCTACGGGAGTCCGCCCGGCCAACAACAGTACGAGAAGAACAGTGTTGGATCAGGAGCACTCGCGAGCTTGGCCACTGATGTCGGCAGACCGAGCAGCGCCACCGTGCCATTGATTCCAGCAAAGAGGAAAGCTAGAATTTCCTGACCTTTAGGATGAACTTCTGTGCACTGGGTTCATATCTCTCATGCTGTGATGCTTCATGCTTGTAATCCATGCATGGATGGAAATGCGGGGCTCTCCATAGATCAATGTGCGATAAAAAAATTGAAATTTTCCAAGCAGTTCGCTTTCACGAACTACTTGTAACAACTTCACCTGCGTAGCACGGGTATTGAAATAATATTAATATATTATTTTTTAAGTTAATATTTTCTTAAACTGTAGCGTTATCACGGGTATTGAAATTAGTGGTTAAAGTAATTGTTAGTTAACAATAACCGTTATTGTATTAGACTTAAAAAAATAGTAGATCTGATACTAATTTTTAAAAATTAAAGATTAACTGAGATGAAGGAGGCAACAACCGTAACAAATCCCTATATATAATCCTCATCGATCGTGCGGAGTATTTATCTTGTTGACTCGACCCGTCGACGCGTCCAGCTACGTCGGCATATCTATCGCCGGCCCGGAGAATCGGACGCCGCCGTACGTGAACCTGTCGATCACACGGCCGGCGGCCTCGGTCATGGGATCAGATCACGTCCAGCCGCCGCGCCGTGCGCACGGCGGGGACCCGCTCGCCGGCGACAACGATCGAGGCGGGGTTGAGTTGGAGTTCATGGAGCAGGGATACGCACCTCAGCCGGTGCTGACGACGGGTGGTTTTTCGGCCGTCGAGCAGCGTTCCAGCCAACGCTCGTCTCCGGGCCTGTCTCACGACGCGAGACCGGACTTGGTCAGTGTTCTCTCGCCTGGTGCAAATTTATCTTTTTCTCTAATTATTATTTTTCGAAAATTCTCTAATCATCATCATCATCATCCAAGTATAATTGATTTGGCTCCACAAGCGTTCTAACTTAATGTAGCAACCACTCCGAATATATCATAGATAATGGCTCTACAAAGAACGATCAGCTCCTCGAGCAGCAATATCACAAACTAACTTGCCCTCTCGTCTTTTCAGGGATTTTATATAATTATTATATGGTTCTTAATGTCAATTTGGAGCTATATGAAAGCTATGTCATTGGACGTGGATCATAGCGTGAGGATAGTGTATATGCAGATGGCAATTGTTTGTTGTGGTTTCGCGCTGCTTGGTTGTGTTTTCGCCTAGCATTTGTAACATGTTACTGATGCAGAGCATGAGGATCGCTTTTGGATAGTACTGTAGCTTATTTGATTTAGGCCTCGAACCTGGTATTTTCGTAGGAATCTCACAGAAATTTCACAGAAAAAATGTAGTAATAAAAAAAATTCCTTTGTTCCAAAGAAAGCCTTAGTTTAGTAATTTATACATTTTGTAGTTTTACAGACTACGTATCACATCTAAAGATACTATCATTTTACATTTTTTCTATCACATGAAACATCAATAAATAATATAACATCAGATTAATCATGAAGCAACACTAATCAAGGCAAGTTTTTTCTATTATCGCACTTGCATTTGTTCACACTGGAGGATGCTACTTAGTACTACTGTATCGAGGTGGATACAAATATATGTTAGATCAGACCGTGAAAAAAAGGCGCTATTAGGCGCCCGCACCGGCTCGCCAAAGTGCGGAGCGGGAGGCCTCCGTCCGCCTTGGGGCGTAGGCGTCACCTGACGCCGTGGCCCTACCGCGCTGCTCTGGTTTGGCCGCCCTGTAGCGCCGCCACCGCTGCAGCGCTGGTCTGGCCTTGGTCACTTTTCTGTGCCATGTTGCCACATCTTTGCGACTGCACCACGGCCACCCAGGTCTCCGTTGGCTGGTACAACGGCAAATCGAGGGGGGAAAGGGAGGGGAACGAGGGAGGGGAGGAGGGAAAGGAAGAGAGAGCACCGACGGTGGCTGGTTGCCTGGGTCTGCTGACGGCTGTGACCGGTCCTTCGTGATGGTTGGCTGCAGCTAGGGTTAGATCACATGTTGCACTCTCTCTTTAATAGGCCAGCTAAGAGCCTCAGGCCCAAATGAGGGTGAGAGAGTTGATGGGCTACTCCAGGATAATGGCTCAATGTGTCTTTTTTTTTGTTTTCCTTTTTCTCTCTTTTTTCAACCTTATTTCATTAAAAAAATAAATAATATCTAACGTTTAGTAAAACACTTAGGCGCGCATAAGCATGTTTAAGCGTTAAGCGGGCACGCCTAAGCACGCCTTAGCGCTAAGCGATGGATCACCGTTAACGTCTAGCGCCTTTTGCTATGACATGTTTAAGATAAAATAAAGGACATATCGTGGAGTATGGTCCAACAATATTTAAAGTGTTACAAGAAAGTTTATTTAGTCTCACTACTAAGCAAATGATCTAGCTCAGTCTTTTCACACAATCACTCAGGGATCGGTCTTGGCCTGACATTAGCCCACAGCTGTCTGATCGTTCTTGGCCTGACACTAGCCCACAGCTGTCTCGCACTTGTCCATCTTAATTTCACACAAGCTCGGACCTTTTGCACCAACGGCCTACAAAAATAAGATTATGAGACCAATAAAACAATGTGATAACTTACATTAATCAAAGAAAAAGAAGACTGAAACCTCAAGTTAGAACTAGTCCCAATCCTTAAAAAATTGGATGTATGCAGACTGTAGGGCTGTACCCTTCATATTATCTATAGAACGTCTTAACAGCTCGATATCGATGAAGAATTTCAAAACAACCATAAATCTCTCTAGGAGTTAGATGAGAACTCACGATCAGGGTTTAATATTTCGTTTAAACTGTTAAAATCGGTCGAGACCGATTTAACGAAAACCGCGAAAACCGGAAAAATCGATCAAAAACCGCTCTAAATCGAAAATTCAAAATTTGAACGGTTTGCTACAGTAAACCGAGCGGTTTCACCGGTTTGCTACAGTAACAGATTTCAAAATTTAAAGCCCACTGGTTTTACCGGTTAGCCGACAGGTTTTACCGGTTTTCGATATTCCAAATTTTTTTAAATTTTTAAAACGAAAACCGGTCCGGACCGGTTTCACCGAAAACCACGAAAACCGGTCGGTTTTGAGCGGTTTTGTGAACCCTGCTCACGATACCTTAGGAGCCAAGGAACTCCAAAAAAAAAAAAGACACCTCAGAAGAGGCAAAGAGTAAGATTGGTCAGAGCGAGCTGCTGATGTTAGCGGCCAAGAAACTCATTGCGATTCTGGTGGGGGCACAGGAACATCAGGAGCTGAGTGCGGCTGAGATCTCCCTTGAAGCAGGACTTAAAACACAAGCTCCTAACCTTTGCAGCAAAAATTAAGACAGACACCAGTCCCAGACGCCAGTCCCGGTTAACGTGGATCAAAGATAATGAGGCAACATCTAAATTGTTCTTTCTACTGATTACCGGACGTCGGAGAAAGAACTCTATTAAGTCCTTGCAAACAGAAATGAGGCAGCTGTATACACACAACGAAAAAGCAGAAACTCTGTATCGACACTTCAACACAGTGTTTGGGAAACCTAGCAGCATAGATTACACTTTAGAGAGGGATAAGATCAGCATGCAAAGGCAGTACCTGAGTCACCTAAAGCTGCCTTTTACCAAGAGATTGAAGAAGTAATCAGAGACATGCTGGGGGAGAAGGCACCAGGCCAAATGGTTTCATCGGTTAATTTTATAATCAGGGTGGGAGATCATAAAGCAGGATAACCTGGCGGCAATCAATTTTTTTCTACAATCAACATAGACATCATGTCAATCTTCTTAGTTCTGGGCATATAGTGCTTGTTCCAAAAAATGCAGAGGCAACAGGAAAAGAAAATTAAGACTGATATGAGTAGGCATCCAAGTTACAATCAAACAAATAGTGAATAAAAGAAGCATCATGTGTTATACCTTTGCTGAAAAAAGTTCCATGCAAACAAAGTTGCGCGAATTGCGAGTGCACCTTGGCCCTGCAATTTAATAAAGCTAAGTATCAATTATAAAAGAAAATATAGTATTTAAGTTAAAAAAATAAAATACTTACACAAATCAAAGCAACGGATAAATGGCCAGTGATTAGGATAATGGTCATCTTCTTGTACCACTCTTGGGACTTTGGCGTCAGTGGCATAAGCTTATTGAGATATACTATCACAATGTAATAGAAAAATAGGAGGATAAACGGGACAATAAACTGAATGCCAGGACGAAACCAAAGTGGTACGTTTCCACGCACTGTGGCATGAAAAATGATGCTCATAATAGCCCAGTAAACGCCAAAAGTTGTCCATAATTCTGTATTATCCATATTCTTGGAAACTAGGACATCATTCAGTGGCTTGATAATTCCAACCGGTCCGAACAGGAACGCATCGAAGCTATCAATGCTAATTTGCTAATTAACTGTGCTTTTGCACATCAGGTGGCACAACATGTTCGATTCTGGTTCAATTGTGCAGGATACCAAATTCAAAGCACAAACTGCATGGAAATAGCTACATCATCGTGGCCATTAGCATCCTGTTTCACACATACATGCCATCTAGTTAATTACTAATTAGTACCACTGAACTCGAAGCATCAGTCAAGGGCCTGTGGCCGTCAACTTACCTTCCCCGACTCCGTTGGGCTGGCGTTGTTCTGGATGAACACGATAGGAACGAAGTATCCCACGCCGCCACCTCCAGCGGCCGTGAAGCCTGGGAAGCGTCCAGTACCCAGGGCCGCCGCCATGTCCACTGCCACCTCTGGCAACCCTTCGTCACCTCCGGCCACGCCGCTCCCTGCTGCCGCCGTCCCGACGGCCGCTGGGGTACTCGCACGGCCGGGCGCCAGCGTCATCAACGTCCACTGGGAGGCCACGGCGGAGGGCACCAGCATCGTCCACCCGCCCCCGCCGACGCCGCCTCCTCCCTGGAGCGGTGCACGCCTAGTCACCGACGCCGAGTCGCCCATGCCCTAAGCTCGTCACCTAGCCTGTCTCTCTCAAGCTCGGAGTCAGGACGTGAGGTTCTTCTTTTTCGCGACAGGGCGTGAGGCTCTAGAAGAACTGCTTGCCGGCTCAAGCCATTTGTTGGGGCTTTATTCCAGGTGGGTGTTGGTGTTGCTGGGGTCGGACGAATCCCCAATTTCTCGGAGCCTCGCTGTTCAGTGGGGTCAGATCAAAATTCGATTCGATTTCGTTTTTTGGAATCAGGTGGGAACCGTGGGGGGTGGCCGTATGGGGAACTGGACGCGGCGGTGCCTCAAGTCACCCGCGCGCGGGGCGACGCGAGCGCGCCCGTCTCCGATCCCCTAGCGGAGCTCGATCCCTCCGTGAGCGCGGGGTGGCGACCCGTCGGCCCTGCGCTCGAGGAACCGACGCCGTAAACTCGAGGAGAGGCGCCGCTACCCGTAGCCGGAGGGGGCGCGAGCTGCATGGTGTATCCTGCTGCATGGTGTATCCTGTTGCCTCTCCGTCCCTGCGCTCCCGCAGCACAAGCACGAACGAGGAGAGGTCGCGCTCCGCCATGGCTGGCCTTCGTGCACACTCGACGAGGCGAAGGATGGCAGGCAGCGCTCCGATAGGCTGGCGAATGGGCCCGTGTCCATCTGTTTTTTGTTGGAACTCGTGTCGTGTCAGCCCTGTTTGAAGATTACTGACGGTCGGCCCACGGGCCCAGCGAACGCGGTCCATTTGGGGTCCTGTCAGGGTGTGATTGGTTTTTCTGGAGGTTGGATGAGATGATCTCATTTAGTTGAGCTGTTTGACTCGCCGTCAGATTGGATGTGATCATCAAGTTTACAAAATATTTTTCGTAGATGACGAAGTTGTCTAGTTTTTTTCGTTGGATGAGCTCATCCAAGTTGCTAAGCATGCTTATTAGAAATATAATTAGTGATAATTAACTTATTTTATTATTCATTAAGATTTATTTATATAATATTATATTTGTTAAGTACTATTATATTTATTTTTTATTTGGCAAGACAACTATAGTATATTTAGTGATAATTAACATTTTTTATTATTAATTATTTCTATAATAGTATTAATATTAATAAATATTAGTATATTATAATAATATATAATCATTGTATTACTATAATTAGTTGATTATATTTATCCAGACACATATCAAATCAACCAAACAGAAAAAATGGATCGTCCCGTCTAGCCTACCAAACAATCAAATGGATTTCGTACACAGAAAATATGGACGGATCGATCCCATCCATCCTTGTCCTCCAACCAAATGCACCTTTAGACTCCGCCCGCATGAATTTGCGGCCGTCCTCCGAACCCCACCTCTCTCTCTCATACTTGTGACGCCCCCGCCTCCATCTCGCCTCGACTCTGGCAGCGCCCTCGCTGCCTCCGCCACCACCCGCAACCACCGTCACGCTAAATCATCGCGATATGACGCCCTCGTCTTAGCCTGGCCCACCGCCGACGACCACCACCCATGGCTGACAGTGAATCGACGTTTCGCCGCCCCGCCCGCACAGATTGTCGACCACCTTTCTAACCTCACCGTCGATTTCTATGGCCAAAGGCAGAAGAGGAGGAAGAGTTGGGAAACAAATCCATACGCAATAAAGGATTTTCTGGCGAACATGACTTCAGCGCGGAGGCAAGAGGCTTGGGCCGGGAACGTGGCTTCCGCGGTGAGCTCGTGAAGAGGAGGAAGAAAAACAGTTGCTGCCCTGGTTGTAGTGACAAGGGGGAGGAAGAAAAACAATTCCGCGCCGCAGAAAATTGGCCCATTGCAGCACAACAAAGAGGTGGTCGAAGGAGGGTTCAGGGCCGTCCCTGTATTTTTTGGGCCCCGGTGCGAAATATTAATGGGGCCCTTAAATTTAAAATTTACATAGTTAAATTACGATTGTAGTTAGTTGTATAACTTTAATGCTATTTTTTATAATATTTCACAAAATTTGGTACTCCTTCCATCTATTTTTTTAGGCATATTTGATATGGGTTAAAAAATCAAGGGTAACTCTCCTGACTTTAATATCCATCGCTCTTATTAAACTCGGAACAACAATGCTTTATTGGGAGGCATGCAGTACCATTATTCCATAGAATAATTACCAACCAATAAGATAGCTATGCAAATTAATTTCACCTCGAGGAAAAACAACATTGCACATTGGTTGAGACAACAAACAAAATACACCTAACATAATGTTTATAGAAATATATGTTTGATAATTACATCTAAAAAGAATAAACGGAGGAAGTATGCAATAACAACATTGGGAAAACATTTTAACTATTTCAAATACTTCAAAATTTGTGCGCATCCATGACTTAAAATCATCAACATTGGAAAAAACATCAATGTTAACTTCGTAAAAAACATGCCTCCTTTGACATTTGAGCAGTGTTGATCATTTCTTCTGCTGATATAAAAATGTGCACTTTTGAACATCTATAGTTCGACAAAATGAACTACTTATAGTTTTTTTTAAATGTGATATAAAAATCTAAAACTTAATTTATTTTTTGAACTAAAGAGATTTTAAGAGTAACCTAAGTGTTAATTTTTTATTTCTTATATTTCCTTCCACTAAATTTACCTGTATGAAAATTAGAGGCCCCAAATTTTTGAGACCCTGTTTCATGGCACCGCTTGTTCCTGCCAAGGGATGGGCCTGGAGGGTTTCCTTCCACCGTGGTCGGAGCGGAAGATTGCCAATCTATTTGTATCGTGCTGCTTCGACGCGGGCCGGGCGCCTGAGCCTTTGGACGACTTCTAATAGATCGGGTTAAGTTGCTAGCCCATCCGAGATAATAAAGCCCACAAGCCATGGCGCGCTAGAAATGGGATCAAGTTAGCCTCACGTGTCAACTCATGATTTTTTTCATTAATAACATCATTTTTATTAATTAAATTTATAAAATGGACAAAGCTTCTTTGTTTTTTACCAAACCTAGGAGCCAAATCACTTTCTAAAACATGACAGTACATGTGACGATAGAGTGCCACGTGTACACATATCGCATAATCATTGGGTGACATGTTGCTACTTATGTGCCATTTGTTCCTGTATGAAACCTGGACACATGTCATTATATCACCCAACAATCATGCGATACATGTACATGTGGCACCATGCCGCACTTACAGTAGGTTATAAGTATTTGTCGCTCTTCCAAAGAATGATTGGGCTGTTATTTTGAGAAAAATGAAAGTAATCATCCTGTTAGTTTTATAATTTTTTAAAAAATAATGTTATTGATAAGATAAAACCTCAATTCATGACCACTCTTTTATGGGCTAAGTGGGCTGTATAAGGATAAAGACTGTTACATGCCAGTTCAATTTACAATTAAAACGATCTTAACTGTAAAATCAAATTTATGGTATTTCTTTAAAAAATATTCATTATTTATTACTTGATCCATTCTAAAATAAAATATTATTTTAGATTTTTAAACATATAACTAACTATTTATCTTATTCAAAAAATTAATGAAAATATTATTTATTTTATTGTGAAATGATTCATTATTAGAAGTACTTTATGCTTAATTTATTTATTTTTGTATTTTTTTGATTTTTAATAAGATGAATGATTAAACGTTGATTTTCTAAAAGTAAAAAAAATTGACTTAATTTAAGAGCAGTTAGCTAACAACTATGCTAATGTTAAGGACATATAAATAGATACGTATTCAATTGGTAATTACGGATCAAACAATAACAAATTATTAGAGATTTTTCGGATCGTCGCCGACCCATAAAAGAGAACCTGCATCCGACTGCACGCACGTAAGACTTGCAAGATGTTCGCGGCGGCGTTGAACTCCGTCAACGCGGTTGCGTCCTCGTCGGCGGGCAGCAGGTCTGCGGCGGCGGAGGAGTACGATCTCGTCGTCGCCCTGCTAGAAGAAGGGCGGCGTCCGCACACGGCCGCGACCACGGCGCACGCCACCGCCGCAGTCGTTCGGGAGGAGGCGAGGCGAGGCGGCGCCCACTTCTGTAGCACCGCTTGGAAGATTGCGATCAGGGTAAACACGACGGCAGCCTTTATTTACGGCACTTGTTGTTAATTAGGGTGATCTGATCTCGACCAACCTTAATTACCTATTACTGCTCGTCGTCGGCCTGCAGTCTTTCGTCACCGTCGCGACGCTGGTCACGGAGGCTTTCGTCGCGTCGTTGACGGCGAGCTGCAACAGCTGGTCGGAAGCGTTGCCCGTGCTAGCTTCGCTCGTCATGGTTCATGTCGGCGTTTTGATCACTGGCACAGTACGAGATACGATTGAGAAGGTGACGTGCCTTCGTATTCGATATGTCTTAGTCTACGGAAGACTCAATGAGTTTTTTATCTGGTTCGGGCCACCTCGAACAGTGTAATACCCTACGTCCAGGGGATGGTTTATCTCGGTGGAGGAGTACAAAGGGTCGGATTCTCTCTTCGAGAGAGGATCCGGCGCCTAGATCGTGGGTGCTCGATGCACGTGTTCGTGGGGGTGCTTGCGCGTAAACGGTTACGCGCAAGAGCTCTGGGTTTGGTTTTTGTGTGTGTTCGTTGTTCTTCTCTTGTTCTATCGCCTCTCGGGCCCCCTTTATATAGGGCGGTCCGGAGTAACAAAATGGTGGACCCTACGCGATTCTGTTGTCTCGCTAACAGGTGAGTCCTTCACTGGTGTCGTCATCATTCATTACGCCCATGCGCGGACGTGGCCCGTTGCGTCGCACGCAGCGGAAGGCACTATATTGCCAGTCCGATACTGTAGCGTCAGCTACAGTGCCGCCGGGTCTTGTCCGTTGACTCCCGCGGCCCGTCTTGTCCCGTCAAGACGGTTGACGGTTGGCCACCGAAGTAAATACGACATAAAGCCGTACCTACCCCTCGGGAGTCGGTCTTCGGAGGTCAGCGTCACCGTGTGTCTTAGCGCGGCTAAGGCTTAGCTTTCTTAGATCGTCGCCTCGGGGGTCGGACCGCTCGTGTGCCGTCATCCGACCCAAAACCCCTCGGGGGGTTTTGGCCTATGTGTTCGAGTACGGGTCATCAAGTACCCGAGGTACGTGATCCCGACAGTAGCCCCTGTGCCTGGCGCCGTTTGAGACCTCTCGTCGAGGCGGCGCTGGGCTGGTCGTTTCTGGAGTTCGTTTTGATCCTACGGGAGCGCGCGAGCGCGCCCGTAGGGCGTAGTCCCCGAGCCCTCGAGCGAGCCGAAGGGTCGGTCGTGGGTTAAAGTGTTGTGCGAGCCATCACTCGTTGATGGTTGATCCTACGGAGGCGCACAAGCGCGCCCGTAAGGCGTAG
>BCLF01000030.1:2497088-2513788 GCA_001602275.1 Zoysia japonica | reverse complement strand
GGACCGTTTGGGAATCTCAATCGCCGGTTGATCCGGGCGGTTGGTTCGAATTCGAACGGACGGCATCGGGGACGCGACGGTTCGCGCGCCTGCATCACGTCGTCTGCGCGTCGTACTCTGGCAGCCGTCTCGTCAGAGTAATGCTGGCGCCCTGGTCGAGGCGGACGTAGTGAGGCATGGAGATGCAGGAGCCTGGGGCGAAGGCCGTCGTCGACTTCAGGACGGAGAACTTTTTGCCTGAGCAGTTTGGCTCGTTCCCCTATGTATAGAGTTAGGTTTGTAAAAAGTTGTCTCGTGTAATGAAAGATGTCAATAGAGAAATCATCATTGCACGAACGAGTTCGAGTTTCCGACCCCTCTTCGTTGCTTGCGACTGTTTTTCGCGCTGCGCTGGGCGTCAATCAAACGATCGGGTCGAGTATAGTTTGTAGAGTCGGGTGTCGGGTCCGATACAGCTGTAGAGCATCATCGGCTCTCGATCGTCGATAGTATAGCCGTAGGGAGACTTCAAACGAAAAACACGCGCGAAGTTTATTGCATTTGGGGATCACCCGCGAGCTCGGCGCGGGCCGAGGATCCGACCCCGAAGAAACAAATACGGGGATCCGACCCCAGAAGAATGAAACGAAGCGCGGATTCAAGTTTCTGACCCCTTTCGCTGCTTGTGGCTGTTTTTCGCGTTCCATTGGGCGTCAATCAAACGAACGGGTCGAGTATAGCCCGTAGGGTCGGGTGTCGGGCCCGATACAGCCGTAGAGCGTTATCGGCTCCCGATCATCGATAGTATAGCCGCGAGGAGACTTCGAACGAAAAGCGCGCGAAGGTTATCGCGTCTGGGGTCGCCCGCGAGCTCGGCGCGGGCCGAGGATTCGACCCCGAAGAAACAAAAACGGGGATTCGACCCCAGAGGAACAAAACAAAGCGCGAATCCGCGGAAAAAACGAGACGTAAAAGGTCAACGAGGAGCGGTGCCCCGGCACAATAAATTGAAAAAAGACGAGCGAGGTCGGGCGTTTCGACACTCGGGAGGGCGGAGGCAAGTAGCCCTCGGGTGCGGGGCGTGACCGGGTCGGCCACGGTTCGCAGCCCAAAAAACAACAAGCGGGAGTGTGTTGCGAGAACTTAGCTTTATTTTAGGTGTAGAACATTCGGAGGCTCTCGATGTTCCATGCGTTCTCGAGCTCTCGGCCATCTTCGGTTGCTAGCTTGTAAGCACCGGGCCTCAAGACGCGCTTGATTACAAAGGGTCTCTCCCAGGAGGCGACAGCTTGTGCTGGTCGGCTTTCGTTTGCACCCTTCTCAGCACCAGATCTCCCACGTTCAGCGCCCGACCCTTGACGCGCCGAGCGTGCAGTTGCCGTAGTTTTTGCTGATACTTGGCGGATCGTAGGAGGGCGACTTCGCGTGCCTCTTGCAGCTGGTCGAGAGCGTCTTGCAGCGCGTTCCGCGACCTTTCCTTGTCGTAGGCTCGGACTCACGGAGAGTCGTAGTCGAGGTCATTCGGCAGCATTGCTTCTGCTCTGAACGTCATGAAGAACGGTATGAACCCGGTGGTTCTGTTGGGGGTCGTTCGGAGACCCCAGAGGATAGACGGGAGTTCGCTGACCCATCGTCCGGCCGTCTGCTTGACGGAGTCGTAAATCTGAGGCTTTAGTCCTTGGAGTATCATTCTGTTGGCCCGCTCAACCTGCCATTCGTCCTTGGTTGCGCCACGGAGACGAAGTCTAGGCGAATGTGGAACTCGCCACAGAATTCTCAGAACTG
Organism: Zoysia japonica; assembly: GCA_001602275.1. Taxonomy (NCBI): domain Eukaryota; kingdom Viridiplantae; phylum Streptophyta; class Magnoliopsida; order Poales; family Poaceae; genus Zoysia; species Zoysia japonica. The sequence continues at coordinate 2,512,024 of BCLF01000030.1, read as the reverse complement.
TCGGCCGATGAATTGTGTCCCAATGTCGGTGATGATGGAGTTCAATACCCCAAACCGACAGATGATGTTGCGAATGAAGCCGACCACGCGGGTTGAAGTAATCTTGGGCACCGGCTCGGCCTCGATCCACTTGGTGAACTTGTCGACGGCAACAAAAAGATTGGTGAAGCCGCCGGGTGCCTTCTTAAACGGTCCGAGGATGTCGAGTCCCTAGACAGCGAAGGGCCAGGCGATCGGGATCGTCTGGAGCTCCTGGACCGGCAGATGCGTCTGCCGAGCGTAGAACTGGCAGCCTTGGCAGGTTTGAACGAGCTTTTCGGCGTCGGCTACTGCCGTCGGCCAGTAGAAACCTTGACGGAAGGCTTTGCCGACCAGAGTCCTAGGGCCGGCGTGATGACCGCAAATGCTCAAGTGGATGTCGTCGAGCAGGTGCATGCCTTCCTCCCAAAGAACGCAGCGCTGCAGCACGCCGCTTGCGCTTCGTCTGTAGAGCTCGCCGTCTGAGATGACGTAGGTTTTGGCCTGGTGCGCGACCCTCCTGGCTTCGTCAACGTCGGTCGGAAGTGTGCCGTCTTGAAGGTAGGCGAAGACATCGCGGGACCAGTCAGGGGCGACGGCCATTACCTTCGCCCTCGAATCTGGGTTGGCTCGCTGCTCATGCCCTCGGTGGGCGGGTCCTCCTTGATCCTGATGGAAGGTTTGGCGAGGACCTCGAGGAAAACGCCGTCAGGGACCGGCTCACGCTCCGAGCCTAACTTGGCGAGGGCGTCGACGGCTTCGTTGTTCCGACGTAGAACGTGATGGAGTTCGAGCCCATCGAACTAGTCTTCGAGTTTGCGAACCTCTTGACAGTAGGCCTCCATCTTCTGGTCTCGACAACTGGAGGTCTTCGTGACCTGGTTGACGACCAACTTGGAATCTCCTTTGACGTAAAGTCGCTGGATGCCGAGGGTGATGCCCATTCGCAGGCCGTGGAGTAGGGCCTCGTACTCGGCCGCGTTGTTGGAGGCGCGAAACTGCATCTGCAGCACGTAGCGAAACTTGTCTCCCCTTGGGAGAGTAGGATGACCCCAGCCCCCGCGCCCTTGAGCATGCAGGATCCGTCGAAGTACATCGTCTAGTACTCAATCCTGCTGGGGATCGGCGGTTCCTGAGCCTCGGTCCACTCGACGACGAAGTCGGCCAGGGTCTGGGACTTAATGGCTTGCCGAGGGACGAAGGCGACGTCGAGCCCCATGAGCTCTATGGCCCACGTGGCTATGCGTCCGGCCGCGTCTTTGCCGCTGACGATCTCCCCAAGTGGGAAGCCAGTGATCACCTGGACGGAGTGGCTCGTGAAGTAGTGCCATAGCTTGCGGCTCTTGATGAGGACGGCGTAGATCAGCTTCTCCACCTGGATGTACCGAGTCTTGGCGTCTGCCAGCACTTCGCTGATGAAGTAGACAGGCCGCTGAACAGGCAGAGCCCGACTCTCCTCGCTCCGTTCGACGACGAGGACGGTGCTGACGACTTTCGAAGTCGCCGCAATATAAAGGAGAAGGGGCTCTCCCAAGATCAGGGACGTGAGGATCGGCGGCGACGAGAGCAGGGTCCTGAGCAGTTCGAAGGCTTCCTGGGCCTCGGTGGTCCAGGTGAACCGCTTTGCTTTTCGTAGCAGCCGGTAGAAAGGCATCGCTTTCTCCCCGAGCCTCGAGATGAAGCGACTGAGGGTTGCCAAGCACCCAGTTAGCCTCTGGATGCCCTTGATGTTGTTGATGGGCCCGAGGTTGAGGATGGAGGAAATTTTCTCGGGGTTTGCTTCAATCCCTCGTTCGGGGATGACGAAGCCAAGCAGTTTGCCCGAGGGCACCCCGAAAATGCATTTCCCGGGGTTCAGCTTGATCCGATACCGCAGGAGGTTCGCGAACGTCTCCTCCTGGTCTTGGATGAGGTCGGAGGCTTGTCGAGTCTTGACGACGATGTCGTCGACGTAGACCTCCAGATTTCAACCCAGCTGGTCGTGGAAGCACTTCTGCATACAACGCTGATACATGGCGTCGACATTCTTGAGTCCGAATGGCATCGTGACGTATCAGAAGGATCCGAAGGGCATGATGAAGGACATGGCCGACCGGTCGGACTCGCGCATGGATATTTTCTTGATATCCGGAGTACGCGTCGAGAAAGCTGAGGGTTTCGCACCCGGTGGTGGAGTCCACCACTTGATCGATGCGCGGGAGAGGAAAGGAGTCCTTCGGGCAGGCCTTGTTGAGACTCGTGTAGTCAACGCACATCCTCCATTGCCTAGTCTTCTTTTTGACCATTACAGGGTTGGCCAGCCACTCGGGGTGGTAGACCTTTTGAATAAACTTGGCGTCTAGGAGCTTCGTCAATTCTTCCCCGATGGCTCGGCGCTTCTCATCGTCGAAACGCCAGAGTCGTTGCTTGACGGGTCGAGAGCCTGCAATGATGTCGAGTGAGTGCTCGGCGACTTCTCTCGGGATGCCGGGCATGTCCGTGGGTGCCCAGGCGAAAACGTCCCGATTCCAGATCAGGAAGTCGACGAGCGCGCTTTCCTACTCGCAGGAGAGCGCGGTTCCGACCTTAGCCTTCTTGGAGGGGTCGGCGGTGTCGAGCGCCACCTCCTTGTAGTCGTCGACGGGCTTGAAGGAGGTGGGCCGACCCCTTGGTACTGCGGATCTCGACTAGCTGGGCCGAGCCAGAACGGGCGGCGGCCAGCTCGAAGCTTTCCTGCTCGCACGCGAGGGCGTGCTGGAAGCGCGACGAGACCGTGATGACGCCATTCGGCTCGGACATCTTCAGCTTAAGGTAGACGTAATTGGAGACGGCCATGAACTTTGCGTAGCACGGCCGGCCCAGAATGACGTGGTAGGCGCCGGTGAAGTCGACCACCTCGAAGGTGAGCGACTCGGTCCGGAAATTGCTCCGGTCACCGAATGTGACTGGGAGCGTAATCTGCCCGGGGGCGTTGCGTAGCCCCCGGGGACGACCCCGTGAAACGGAGCGTGGCTCGGGCGGAGGTCGGCCTTCGTCAGCTTCATCGCCCTGAAGGCGTCGGCGTAGAGGATGTTGAGGGCGCTCCCTCCGTCCATAAAGACCTTCGTCAGTCTTATGGAGCCAACGATGGGGTCGAGCACCAGCGGAAGGCGCCTGGGTTGCGGGACGTGGTCGGGGTGGTCGGTCCGATCAAAGGTGATCGGGGCCTCGGACCACTTGAAATAGCGGGGGACAGCGGGGTCGGTCACGTTGACCTCCCGCCAGGTCCTCTTCTGTCGGCGGCGTGACTCGCAGTAGGCTGCGGGGCCGTCGAAGATCATGAGGCAGTCCTCCGGCTCGGGGAAGGCTGCGTCGGCATCGTCCTCGGCCCCTTTGGCTCGAGGATCGGCCTTAGGGGTCGAGGAGTCGGGTTGAAACCCGCCCTTGAAGAACCTCCTTGCCAAGTGGAAATTCCGGAGGGTGTGCTTGACGGCCACGGAGTGGTTGGAACAGGGCTGGTTAAGCATCTTCTCGAAGTGGCCATCGTGATTGGCCGGTTTCTTGGTCGAGGGTCGGGCCGGCCGGTCGGCAGCAGCCACGAAGTCGTCGTCGTGGTGTCGGCCCCTCCCCTTTTTGCGGCTTGAACTGCTGCCGCCTCGCTCGTTGCGGCGGTCGACATGCCGGTTGGGGGGTCGATCACCCCGACAGTCGGTCTGGAACCTCTCGTCTTTCACCCGGCTTCGGTTGAAGTTGGCCTGCACGGCCTCCTCCCCTGTGGCGAAGGTCGTCGCGACATCGAGAAGGTCCCGGGCCGTCCAAGGGTTCCTGCGGCCCAGCTTGTGGATGAGCGCCTTGGACGTCGTGCCGCAGGTGAAGGCGTTGATGACGTCGACGTCGCTGACGTCGGGCAACTCGTTGCGCTTTCGCGAGAAGCGCTGGATGTAGTGTCGGAGCGACTCGCCAGACCTCTGCTTGTAATTTTTAAGGTCCCAGGAATTACTTGGGCGCGCATAAGTCCCCTGAAAGTTGCCGACGCAGATGCGGCACAGGTCGCTCCAGTCCTGGATGCAGCCCTCGGGGAGGTGCTCCAGCCATCCTCGGGCCGAGTCGGTGAGGAAGAGAGGCAGGTACTGGATGGCGAATAAATCGTCCGCTCCTCCGGCCCTGCAAGCGAGACGGTAGTCTTCAAGCCAATGGACGGGATTCATTTCCCCGTTGTATTGGCTGATGGTAGTCGGGGTGCAAAATCTTTGCGGGAATTTTGTGCGTCGGATGAGCGATCCGAACGCTCTGGGCCCGACCCCATCAAGGCTTGGGCTCCTGGAGTCGAGGGAGCCGCGTCGGTAGTAGCGGTCGAAGGAGCGCCTCCGCCGAGACTCCGCACGAAGCTCGCTCCTGGCCTGTCTCCGGGCGTCGATGGTGTCGCGGGCGTCACGGTTGGGGCCGAGCTGTGGCCGGACCGACCCAGCGTGGTGCCGAGGGTTTCGCTCCTCGGCTTGGCTGTCGTGCGCCGAGCTTCGCCGATCGAGGGATCGACGGTTGCTCCGTGTCTCCGACTTTTGGGGCCGGAGAGACGCTTCTGGTTGCTGAAGCGCGCTGGCGTGGTAGAAGCGTACGCGGTCGTACAGTTCCCTCAGCGCTGGATCCTCGGGTGCGGCAGTCTCGTCGAGGACGCACGCTGCCGCCGCGAGGTTCTCAAGCGGAGTGCTGAAGGTTGGCGGCCCTCCAGCCACGATCCGCTGGTGGGTGGACCGCCCTCGGGCCCGAGCGACGTCGCTGGGTCCGGCTATAGCTTTGCCGCGAGGTTCGGGGCTGCCGGTTCGTCCCAAGAGCGAACGAGCCTGGTTGGCGGCGTCCACCGCGGGGCGTGGAGACGAGTTGGCGCCTGGCGTGTTGTCGGGAGTCACCGGTTCCGCTCCTTTGGAGGCGTGGAGAGTGAAGCACTCCCTCGACGGGTCGTGCCCTAGAACGGCATGGCTCCGCCGGCGCCGCGTGGCGCGCTTCCTGCGCGGAGCCTGAAGGCGAAGCTCGCCGCCTTCGTTAGCGATGAAGCTCAGGCTCCCGAAGCGGAACGCCTGTCCGGAGGCAAAGGTGAGGATGCGCCACGACCGGCCATCTTCGGCAATGGCAACCGCGAAATCCCCGAAGCGAAGGTGGGAGACCGAAAGGTTTCCCACAACGGCGAAGAAGGAAGCCATCGAAAAGACGAAGCAAACGCACACCAAGAAAGGCCCCCTCTACCTGACGCGCCAACTATCGACGTTCTGACCACCGGCATAGTACGAGATACGATCGAGGGGGTGCTGTGGCTTCATATTCGATCTGGCTTAGTCAACGGAAGACTCAAGGAGTTTTTTACCTGGTTCGAGCCACCTCGAACGGTGTAATACCCTACGTCCAGGAAATGGTTTATCTCGGTAGAGGAGTACAAAGGATCGGATTCTCTCTTCAGGAGAGGATCCGGCGTCTAGATCGTGGGTGCTCGATGCACGTGTTCGTGGGGGTGCTTGTGCGTAGACGGTTACGCGCAAGAGCTCTGGGTTTGGTTTTTGTGTGTCTTCGTTGTTCTTCTCTTGTTCTATCTACCCCGGGCCCCCCTTTATATAGGGCGGTTCGGAGTTACAAATTGTGGGCCCTACGCGGTTCTGCTGTCTCACTGACAGGTGGGTCCTTCGCTGGCGTCGTCATCATTCGTTACGCCCATACGTGGGCGTGGCCCGTCGCGTCGCACGCAACGGCGGGCACTGTAGTGCCAGTCCGATACTGTAGCGTCAGCCACAGTGCCGCCGGGTCTTGTCCGTTGACTCCCGCAGCCCGTCTGGTTTTGCGTCTTCAGCTGGAGTGTCGTCGTGGTGAAACTCGTCCCGTCCCGTCAGGACGGTTGACGGTTGGCCACCGGAGTAAATACGACATAAAGCCGTACCTACCCCGGGGATCGGCCTTCGGAGGTCGGCGTCACTGTGTGCCTTAGCGCGGCTAAGGCTTAGCTTTCGTAGATCGTCGCCTCGAGGGTCGGACTGCGCGCTCGTGTGCCGTTGTCCGATCCAAAACCTTTCGAAGGGTTTTGGCCTACGTGTATGAGTACGGGTCGTCAAGTAGCCGAGGTATGTGATCCCGAGAGTTTCCATGATTGGGGCCTTGCCGTGGGCTTTCACGCTGGATTACTCGGGGACCCAGATTACCATCGCCGAAGAAGACGCAGATCTGCAGGTATCTATAATATTTCCCTAATCGGTATTCAAAAAATCTGAAACTCCAACGAAGCGCATGCTTTTTTTTCGACTGCTGGAATAATGTGTCACACAGAAAGAAGCAAACTGATCTATTGTTTTTCTTGCTGACAGAGCAACAGGGAGAGGTGAATTACGTTTAATTTGGTAACACACTTGGATTGGCTGGAATCATCTGATCCATATTAGAACATCTCCAACGGATACCAATATTTAGATATAGAAGATATTACCTGTGTGTTATCCATGTCCATAGTTAGCTATCTAGAAGAGTGGAATGGGTAGGTAAATCTAAGATGCTTATTTAGATTACTGTTGGAAACATGTATTTGCCTATGGTACTTATATATGTTTAGTATTGTATTTGGCAAATTTTAAAATAGACCCAAATGAATATAGACCGTTCATTTGCATTGATCTCGAGGCTGAAATTGTTCTTTTATCTCCTATGAGATAAAACTTATTCAATAATTATTAATTACTACATCACTCAGTTTGAAAAGTAATTAGTGAATTTTGAAAGCTGACGGTAATCAAAGACATGTTTCTTTATATAAATCAATGGTTGAGATTGAATTTATTTTTTATCTTTAGGAGATGAACAATGTCACTTGGTCTATTTTAAAAGGACTCTATTTAGTATTTTTTCTGAGTTATCTTGGTTGACTTTACGTATAAGATAAAAAACGGTGGTTTTGAGTTATGATAGTAAGTTTTATGCCTTTGTTTGCTGCAGTATATTTTTTCCAAATTAAGAAAAAATAAGTTCAATGGGTACCATAAGAGTTTGAGTAGAAAGGCAAAAAAAAAAACGCAATCAAAACTAATTTGCCAGCCAAGGATGCAAATATTAGCAGGCTGAAGGGAACATATTCTCCATCACAAAACAAAAATTAGATATAGATATGCCACTTCCTAGTATTCAGATTTTAATTAACCAGAAACAAAAAGGCTCGATCTGAAGTATCTCAGTCATCAGTGCAACGTGAACAAGGTGACTTACAACAACATCTCATTATCCACAAATGTAAGAACCAACAGTTAAAAATGTCAAATTATTCACGCACGAGAACCAACATTACCTGCATGGAAGAGAAACACCAGCAATGTCAAATTAATTATCCACATGGAATTATAGCACATGAAGGGATAACTGTCAGTGAGTATTATAGCAGTATCTCAGCGATATCTACATCCAAAAAAACTGTACTCCGTAGCAAAGATACATCCTACACTTGGATATAATCTGGTATCCTACTTTCACAACAGAAAATCAAAAATGAGATTCCACAGCATCAGTCAAACCCCAATGTACAGCCTGCTGAAAATTATACGAAAGAGAGCAATAAGAGATGTCCAGAATTCCGGTTCCCCATGCTCAGAAAAGCCTAAAGCTGTAGGAGTAGTAAATATCCACATTCGCCTAACATCTGTCCAACAGCCTGAACAAACAGAGGAAAATAACTTAAATTAGGAAAGCTGGCTAAACAAGATGATCTCAGGAAATAGAGGGGTTGAAAAGCGGTAAGCACTGCTTACCTCTGCCGTAGATCTGATGATCTCAAGTCATCCTCTCTTCTCAACACAGACTCATCTCGATCTCTATCACTACCTGTCAAACAGCCCTATAATGGAACGGAGAGCACTCAGTTCATTTTTTTGTAAAAAGAAGAGCAACATAAAAACAAGGAAATTATAAAGTGATCTGAAATCATACCCTGACCCAAGAGAGTATGTGTCCAAGCATCACAAAACAACCAAGAAAACCAAATGCGATAGTCCACACCATGCAAACAGGCCGTGCATCCGGAGCTGGTGCTGCTGACATGTCGGCTTCAGCCGACGGAGGTGCACAAGACGGGGAATTATTCTCTAGATGCATCACAGACTGGTACATTATGTATATTATGAACAATGAAAACCCCATAAAAATGACTCGTGCAAAATGCCGACTACAGTCCTCACATTTGGAAGTGCCATGAAGTCCCATGGGAAATCCAACACTCCCAAAGCCCCAGATAACTGTGAAAAGGAAAATCATCCATTGCGGCAAGAAGGATAAAGCAGAAAGAACCAGCCGCAATGGACCTAGCAGTGAAATGGCATATATGATCTGACGCTTGTTCCATATCTCGTCCTGCATTATCATTTCAAGAAAATTGGTAAAACAATAATTGGTACAACAAAACACAGATTAAAAGACCTAATAACTCGCTTCACAAAGAGAACATCATTATTATGACTACAAAACCACAATTATACTGATATACTCCCTCTGTTTTTTAATTGATATCGCCGTTGACTTTCAAATTCAACTTTGACTATTCATCTTATTAAAAAAATTGATAAATTTCATATATTTTGATATAATTTGATTTATCATTTGAGTTATTTGAATCACAACTTAAAATTTTAAGTATTCGAGCAATTTTTTTGAATAAGACGTGTGGTCAAAGTTGAATTTAAAAGTCAATGGCGACATCAATTAAAGAACGGAGGGAGTATTTTCTTGTATTCGAATCTGCTAAACCAAGGCTAGTTCTGTTCCACCACATGAAAAGAGCTATGTGAAGTGCTACATCTCTTTCGTATAATGCTAAGGATATCATGGATAAAAGAATTCATTCCTCCCCCTTTAGATCAACTTACGCATATAAGTTATACAGCAGTGAGATGATTCACACTTTATGGGTCCCATTCCTCATTCACCACTTCTATCAAAAATAGTTACTAACAATTGCACTCGCCACACGAAAAATATGTGTACCTTCTTCAGGGTTATGTAGGACAAGGTGGTACATGAGCCACTGGACTAGGTTTATGTGGATTAGTTTATAGAGATGCCCACTTACGTAACAAGGTAGCAATTGTTCTGATAATATCCAAAGTATTTATTTGTTTTATAATGCGTAACCATAGTCTGTTCTGCTTTACCGCACAGACCAACAATAACCTACTGAATCAGACTGGTACAGAAAAATTCACATGTCCCATCCACCCGTCCATATGAGTCATGACCATCGTGAGCTTTGTGCAAACATCTAAATTTTCTATTAACCTCACGTTGGAGGATAATCTTGTCACATTAGACCATTAGTTATCACTCATCAGCAAGGTCCCAACGAGAAACGAAGTCTTGAGTCAAGGCGTAGAAATCATACCTTTTTGTTCTCCACCTTCATCTTGGGCGCCAGCAAGACTGGGATGACAATCTCTCGCACGTTCTTGCCGCAGTTCTTGGACGACACCTCGTGCGTGATGCTGCTGGGGTTAAGCATGCTCCTCATATCTCGGAGAATGCGCCCGCGCGCGGCGGCCGTGTGGTCTCCGTCCGCGTCGTGGGGGTCGGCGCCGCCGCGGGCGCGCCCCTCCGTGAAAACTGGGCGGACTCGTCGTCACCGCCTCCCTCCTCGCGCTGCGGCCGTTAATGTGATGGGTCGCCTCTGTCTCGCTGTCGCTCCTCCACATGCTGGCGAGGGTCCAGCGCGTCGGACTCTTAGCCGCCCGCCTCGCCGAGGTGGCGCGCCAGTGAGCTCGAGGAGACCGACCCGCCGTGGGGCTCCCTCCGAGAGCGCGCGGGGACCGACCTGCCGCGGGGCTCCCCACGTTAGCGCGTGGGGACGCGACCGTCTCCATTGCCCTCGTGGAGCTCCCCCCGTGAGCGCGGGGTGGCGTACCCGTTGGCGCTGCGCTCGAGGAACCGCTGCCGTGAACTCGAGAAGACGCGCCGGCCGCCGCCCGGAGGGGGCGCGGGCTCCATGGTGTATCCTGTTGCCTCTCCGTCCCCGCGCTCCCACAGCACGAGCACGAACGGGGAGAGGTCGCGCTCCGCCATGGTGGCCTTCGTGCACGCGATACGCTCGACGAAGGCAGTACGGCCCAGTGCTCCGCTAGGCTGGGAAACGGGGCCGCGTCCGACGTTTTTTTTAACTCGTGTCAGCCGTGTTTGAAGATGACTGACGGACGGGTCACGGCCCACGGGCCCCAGCGAATGCTGTCTATTTGTATCGTGCTGCCTCCACGCGGGCTGGGCTCTTGAGCCTTTGGGCGACCTCTCATAGATCGGGCTAAGTTGCTAGCCTGACTGAGATAATAAAGCCCATAAACCATGGCACGCCAAAAATGGGATCATGTTAGCCTCCTTGTGTCAACTCATGGAATTTTTTTCATTAATAACATAATTTTTTATTAATTAAATTTATAAAACGGATAAGGCACCTTTGTTTTTAACAAAACTAGCAGCTCAATCGCTCTCTAAAAGATGATAGTACATGTGACGGCAGAGTGCCACGTGTACACCTCTCGCATGATCAGTGAGGGGACATGTTGCTGCTTTGGTGCCATTTGTACATTATCGTTTATGAAACGTAAACACGTGTCATCATGTCGTCCAATAGTCGCGCGACATATGTACATGTGGCATCGTGCCACTCTTTGAGTACGTGATGTGTATCGGTCGCTCTTCCAAAGAGTGACTGGGCTGTTATTTTGAAAAAAAAAATGAAACAATCATGTTAGTTTTATAATTTTAATAAAAAATAATGTTATTGATAAGGAAAAAAAACCTCAATTCATGACCACTCTTTTACGGGCTAAGTGGGCCGTATAAAAGGACCAAAATTGTTACATGTTGATCCAAGTTACAACATTTTGAAGAGACGCATTATTTTGAAACCGTGAAGTTAATCCAGGCCGCTTCCCCAGTGAAAAACTGACGGGCCTTTCACAAAATGGTTGGGACCTGAGTCGAGAATATACCACTGTAGTCAGAGTAAATTTCAAAGAACTAAAATTACTTTGGCAATATTATAAAAAAAAACCTACAAATTTAAGAATCAATTTCACAAAACTACACATTTTTTTAAATATTTTATCAGACAACTATAGGTTTTAGTTTTCTTTCTCTTAACCCCATAAACCCTCTAGTTGCAATTTTGTGATGAGCAAGATTAAAACTTGTAGTTCTATGATAAATTATGCACAAAATATATAATTTTGTGAAATTGATTTTTAAATTTGTAATTATCTGATTAATGTGTATGAAAGGTGGGATAGCGTGAAGCAACTTTGGTAGTAGGACTGGCATGATGGATGGTGTGATCCACGTGTGCTGATTTTCTTCAGTGCTCTCTCCTTTTCCGATCCTGTTCCTTTTATCAGAAACCATAACCGTGGCACTGTTTGGTTTAAGGATACGGCAAGTCAGCCCAACTCTAATCATCGAGAAAAAAAATTAATTTGGCACATATTATTATAATTTTGCGAAATCTAAAATATACCATTTAAACATATGTGTTATACACTTGCAAAACCCCCTATAAATGATATATCGATAATATATTTTAAATTTTACAAAATTATAATAGCAAGTATCTAATTAACGGAAAAAAAGAGTCCCTTATCTTCTCTTTCTTCTTCGAGTGCGAGACCAACAGCAACGAACGAAGAAGTTTTCAAACCGAATTCCTAAAAACACGCAGTAAGAGCGTATTCAAAAGCTCTTTAAATCAAATTATAAGAAAAAAAGTGTAAAAAATCTTCTCTTACAGCTCTTTTAAATATCTTTTTACTTTCGAGCGTCTCTATAAATCTTCACATCCAGAGATAGATTTGAAAAACTTTATAGGTCTCCAGCGCCGTCTTTCGTGTACTAACAGTGAGACTAATTGTTTATTTGATTCAAATTTAAATTATATTTAAATGAGCTGTTAAAGAAGATGATTAAAATAAATCTCGAAATTGTTTTAGCTGAACAAAAAAGTATTTTTAGAGATGATTTTTTAAAGAAATTGTTGGAGATGCAGTTGCGCACCCAGACAGCGACGTACGTGGGTTTCCATTTCTAACATCATAGCGATGGCGTCGAGGTAGACGAAGGAAGACTCTGACCCGGAACGGCCTGCTCTGCTTAGCGGCGCGTCCCGAGGTGAATACTGTACAAATTAGTCACTGATTTCCAATACGGTAAATCTCGAACAAGTTTGGTTCATTGGTTGAAAGTTGAATCAAATCTGACAAAGACTAAAGAGATACTTCCTTTGTTCTTAAAAATAAGTATTTTTAAGTTAAAATGCAGACGATGCCCCACACTGAAACTTTTCATGCACCTCCTTGTTACGCTGGGTCACTGCGTCAGTATCTGAAAGTCACTGTCTGCACGGAACTGTCCGGAAGGTGATCCACATGGAGTACTAAGATAGTACTGTCGGCGTTCTGACCATCGGCACAGTAATATACGATCGTGGGGTGATGTGTCTTCGGATTCGATATGGCCTAGTCTAAGGAAGATTCAGAAAAATTTTAATCTGGTTCGGGCCACCTCGAGCGGTGTAATACCCTACGTCCAGAGAGCGGATTATCTCGATGATAATGTTACAAAGGCGGGATCCTCTCTTCGCGGGAGGATCTGGGATTTGAGCGAGTGGGGGGTGTTTGCTCCGAAAGATGCAAAGACCCTAGAGCTCGCGGTTGTCTTTCGTGTGTTGAGGCTGTTGTGTTCGATGAAAAGGCTGGGAAGAGCCGGTTTCGACGTGGTCCTTGCCCATGATCGACGTCACGCCTAAGCCAGGGCCATGATCAGCGCACAATCGTTCGGATTGGCCCGATGGCCTCGGCTGTCGGTCAGCCGATCGTTAGTGGTTTTCGTTCTGCGTGCCCAGCCCCCGAGCCTAGAGGTGATCCGAGGGGCCGACTGGGCATAGCGCCGACGTTCGGGGTCAGACCGAGGCTGGCCTCAGTTTTTTCATTCCACGAGATGACTGGGAAGGGCCGGTTTCGACGCGGTCCTTGCCCATGATCGTTGTCACGCCTAGGCCAGGGCCATGATCAGCGCACGATCGTTCGGATCTCGGGCTCGGCTGTCGGTCAGCCGATCGTTAGTGGTTTCGTTCTGCGTACACGCATCGTTCCGACCTTCGAGGTCGGGCCGAGGTCGTTCTCGGTCTTTCATTTCGGTAAGACTCCTAGGTCGGACCGGTTCGATGCGGTTCCTGACCATGATCAACGTCGCGCCTAGGGTCGGCCATGATCAGCGCCCGAACATTTAATTTGGCTCGGTGGCCCCGGCTGTCGGTCAGCCGATCGTGGGGGGCTTCGTTCGGTCGCCTCCCCTTGTTCGAACCCGTCGTTACGGTCACGGGGATCGGACGGCTTCCGTGCCTCCACGCGGAGGGAAATCGGACCGTCCAGGAATTCGAACCACCGGTCGATCCGAGCGGTTGATTTGAATTCGATCGGACGGTGTTGTGGGTGCGGCGGTTCGCGCGCCCGCGTCACGTCGCCTGCCAGACGTGCTCTGGCAACCGTCTCGTCGGAGTAATTGTTACCGTCCTGTCCGCGGCGGAGGCAGCAAGGTGCGGCCCGGGCCCGCTCGTCAGCGGGTCGTGGGCGGATGGCTGGGGTGCGCCTCGGGTTGCGACTCTACGACCGAGCAGTTACCCTTCGGCCGATCGTGGGGGGCGCAGTAATTGCTCGGGCCTTTTAAAAGGAGGAGCGCGGTAACTTCGCGTTTTCATCCGGCTTTCTCGCTTCGTCTTCGCCCTTTGCGCAGGACCTCGTTAGCTCCGCTTTCCCTCGTAGCACCACTGGGCCCGGCGATCGTCGCAGTTTGCGTTTCCGTCGCCGCCACCTGCAAAATGTCTGAGTGGGAGCCATCGTGCGTCGACGACGCTCTGCTCGAGAGGTGGACCACCGTTGGGATGGTCCCGCCGAAGGAGTGGGCGGGCTAGGTGGCCGGCTACGGCCAAGCCGTGCCCGCGCCGCCGGCAGGGAAGATCGTCAACTTCCTGGCGTACCACGAGCGCGGGCTGGGGCTGCCCGTCTCCAGCTTCTTCCGCGGGGTCCTCAACCAGTACGGCGCCCGGCTTCACCAGCTGGCGCCGAACGGGGTTCTCCATGCCGCCGTTTTTGTCACGCTTTGCGAAGCGTATCTGGGGATCCGGCCGAGCCTCCTGCTGTGGAGGTATTTCTTCCTCGCCAGTCTCCAAACGTCGAAGGAGACGGGGGTCAGCAGGCGCGTCGGCGGCGTCAGCATCATGCTCCGGACTCGGGAGTCCCAGGAGTACATCGAGGTTGACCTGAAGACGTCGTTGAAGGCTGGCGAGGGTCGTGATTCTACATCGACAACGCCGACCCTCAGCTCCCGGCCTTCGAAGACCTGGTGCCCCGAGCGACGGGGTCCTAGAAGTCGAAGCTTTCGGCGGCCGAGGTCGAAACGATCCGACCTCACCTGGAGGCCATTCGGCGCCTCCGGGACCAAGGACTGACCGAAACGACGGTCTTCGGCGTCGCCATGCGTCGTCGGATCATGCCGCTGCGCCGTCGGGTGCACAGCATCGGGGAGTACGAGGGGCCGGACGACGTGATCTGCGAAGTCCGCGGCCGGCCTCTCTCCGACAAGGGAGTCCTGGCTCGGACGTCGGCCGTCTTCAACGATGCCGAGGACGGCCTTAATCGGGGGCCGCGTCCCCTCGACAGGGACCATCGCCAGCTGGTAAGCGCAGCCCTTTTTGTTTCGGTCGTAGTTGTTTGTTATCGTAGGAGGCTGACTTCGGTGCCATTCAGGGTCCGCCGGTGGCCGTGATCGCCAGCAGGGCCGGGACCAGCTCCGCTGCGATGCCGACTCAGCGGAGGGCCGAGCCCAACCCCACGACGGCGCCAGAGCCGAGGAGGACCGGCAGGAAGCGGAAAGCGAAGGCGGGCTTTCTGGACTATTTGTCCAGGGGCGCGGGA
>BCLF01000030.1:2481430-2496929 GCA_001602275.1 Zoysia japonica | reverse complement strand
GGTTGGCCGTGGTGGTGGCGGCGCCGAGCCTTGCCACGCCGAGGAACACGAACGTGAACTCGGGGCAGTTTCTCGCGCAACAGGTTCATCATCACGTCGCCCAGCCCACGCAGCGCCGCCGCAACCTTCCGTGAGAGCCGGTCTCTGTCGACGTAGGTGTGCGCCGCGCTCGTCTGCCCGTCGATGATGTAGGGCCGGTCACCGACCTCCAGGAGCCTCTTGAAGCAGTACGCCTGCAGCGTGACATCGCGCGGGATGTCGGGGAGCTTGGAGCAGAACAGCACCTCTGCCAGCTTCGTCCTCGTGCACGCGGTGAAAGGCGCAGGCTGGTTGAAGAAGATAGGGGTATCGCTGGACATACGAAAATACAGATGACAGCAAGTGGGCCTGGATTGACGAAAGACGTATAAAATGACATGTTTTCAACTTTGTCAAAATTATAATGACATCCTTCTCATTTCAGAAACTATAATGGTAAATTTCCAAACCACGAAAATTATAATCGCATAGTATCAATTAATCTTAGTAAAAAAATGATCGAGAGATAAATAAGTCTTTTTCAATTTTGTAAATATATAAAAGTGGTGAATAAAAAAAAGCTAATATTAGTGGTTGATAAGAAAATTTAAAATTTTGAATGCGTAACAGAAAATAAAAAAATTTCATGCCTAATAAAGAATTGGCAAAAAAAAAAAGGTGCAGAGCCACTGTTTGCGGTACACCTTGTTCTTGCGAGGACACAAAAAATCAGAGATTTTACTCCCTCCGTCCCAAATTTTTTAGCTCCTCATGTTTTCTCAAATTATAAGTCATTCTTCCTTTTTGAGACACATTTTTCTCTTTTCAATACATCTTCACTCTATCTCTTTCCTTCTTTTTCAGAATATACCACATTTTCCAATTTTCTTAATTTTCGTATCAACTTCAAAACGACTATTAAATCGGACGGAGGGAGTACTATTTTAAGGTCCCTTTAAATGTAACAATCTCATAGTAATAGCACATAATTTTTTTTAAAAAAATAGTTCAATTTCCCAGAAAAAACGTATAAAAAATTCCTCCGTTCAACCCAACATATATATCACGAGTATGCCTCAATCAACATCATATTCTATTTTATTTTATTTTGGTTGTATCATACACACAATGCGTCTAATTTGGATATTAGGTGAAGTTCTGTTGAGTGGTTTTGTACCACTTGGATTTGCGTGTACAAATGGAAGCTGGCATGTGACTAGACACCTAAAGTTGCTTCTATGCGGATGCATATTGTGCTAAAATAATGTTATATATAGCAAAATTTACATGTCTACATATATGACATATGTTTATACGTGGGTGGTCGCGAATGTATGTGTATCATGAGTTTTGTGTTTTTCTAAAAATACATCATGTTTCTATCGAAAAGGGATAACTGTAGATAACGAATAAACCGAACATATGGTCCAATTTTTTTTTTACTTTGAAAGTATACCTTGTTTTGTAAAGTTGCTGTAGAGTGTGGCAACACCCAATTTAAACACAAAAGAAAACTTCTTACTCCCTCCGTCTCTTGTTTTTTTAATTTTTAAACATTACCTTTAATCATTCATTTTATTCAAAAAATTATAAAATTTTTATTTATTTTATTGTGATGCGATTTATTATTAGCATTTTAAACTTATTGTGTTTATTTTTATATTTTGTATTTTTTGAATATAATAAATGATCAAATATTAATTTTAAAAAATAAAAAAACATTTATTTTGAAACAGAGAGTAGCAGATTTCGTGGCCGTCTTACCATTTTTGGATTTGCAAATAATATGTCGGATGGAGTCTGCAGAATGCATGTAACATCCCTCGTGTTTCGAATCACAAAATTCAAATTTGAACTAGAATTCAAATAACCGAAGTCAATAGAAATTCAAATTTGATGTGAATTTAAAATTTTTCAAAGAAAGCAAGCTCAAGAAAAATTCGAAGTAATATCTAAAACAATTCTTATTTATCAATGATCACAAGGTTCAGAAAGTATAAAAAGATTTTTGTAAAAATTTAAAACCAAAAATGTAAGTCACAAATTATTTTTATTTCCTTAAAAATCAGTCATCTGCCTTTCGAATTTCCTAGAATTAAATCCTCTTCGAATTTGAAGATAATCCAAAAATGAAAGTTGTTCCTCATAAAATCATCTACAACCCTGCAAAGTTTGAAATTCATCCGAGCTTGGGAAGTAAAGTTTTTGAGACAAAAACAGTAAGCTGCCAGAAAATCCGGGAAAATCAGAAAATTGAAAAATTCTCGGGCCCCGCCTGTCGGCCACTGTGCTTCTTCCTCCAAGCCGCGGGCGGACAGCGCGGCGCCGCGTGCAGGAGGCCGCGTCGCCCGGATTCTTTCCTCGCCTACAGCTGTCGTCGCAGTCACTCTCCCTCCCTCACTTCCTCATCCCCGACCATCTCTCTCTCCCGGCGCTCTCTCTCTCGCGCGCCCGACCAAGCAACAGCCGCCCGAGGAGCACCACCGTGGAGCGCCGTCGCCGCGCTCTCTCAGCTCTCCTTCCTCCACGAGCTCGTGCGCCACTCCATCCCCTAGCTTCCTCCCCTCTTCTCCTCTCCTTCCCTGCATCGAGTTCGTCGGATTTGTAGTTTTCTCCAAACACTCAAGTTTCAGGGCTGCCGGTGCGATCCGTTGAAATCCGGCGCTCTCCGGTGAGCCTCGGCCCGATTCAACTCGGCCACACCTCCTCCACCTCCTACCGCTCCTCCGACCGAGCTTCTTGTGAGAAATTTTGGGCCTGTGGTGCGGGAATCGCGGAGCTCCTCGCCATCGGCCACCGGAACCGCGCACCTCACCGTCGACGACCCACTTCTGGCCATTTTCGTCGACGAAAACCTCGTTGCCGCTCTTCTACTCGCAGTGGTGAAGCTCCCAAAGCAAACGGTTTCGAGTTTCGTTGATCGTAGCCCTCGTGCGACCTCGTCGAACCTTCTCCCGCGCCGCCCCTCGCCGTCGGCCATCGTCCGGTGAGCACCCGCCCGCGATGACCCCTCCTCCGGGTTTCTCTCGAAGCGGTGACTCCTCGGGCAGCCCAACCGAGCGCGCAACCCCAGAGGCAAGCCGCCGGCCGTCGCCTCCGGCGAGGCGCCATGGCCACCCGCCGCGGGCTGAAGATTGCCCAGCCGCGGGGATCGGCTGTGGCTGGCCGATCCCGTGTGTCGGAGGCCTGTGGCCCGCTGTGCGGTCGCCTTGTCCGGCCACCACGTGGCCCCGTGTGGGGTTGATTTTATTCAATTCCGAAAATTCTTTATTATTGCGCAGAAATTCGATAAAACTTGTAAAATTCACCGGAAATTCATACTAGCCCAGAAAAATATATAACCAACTTTGTTAGACTTCTAAATTCATAAAATATTTATTAAAAATAATTAATTGTTTTAATAATGATTAATTACAGAAATTGGTTTATGCATGTTTAATTCTTAATTAATTATGTGTGCACTTTAAATTATTGAAAATTTGCTTAATTGTTCCTTAGGTTATTAAAGAACATTATAAAAAAATGTTTTAGGCTAATTTCTTCAGTAATTATTTTATAATGAATTTATCTCTGTTTTCTATGCAATTAATTCATAGTAATTAGAATATTTGCTAATAATTAACCAAATTTGGTTCTAAATTTTTAATTACAGAATCTTGACCCACTAACATTGGTTAGAGTCCAGAAAATATTATTGAGTAGTATTAAATTAGTTTGTTTAATCAAATTAAGTGAATTGCTTTAGTAATTAACTATTTTTACTAATTTTGGTTATTTTACTTAAGGTAGTTAATTAAACGCTATTGATATTTTATTCTACTGGTTTAAAATGATTAACTACCTAAAAATGTAGTATCTACTAACTCTAGTAATAGAAAAGGTTGCAAATAAAATTGTTTTGCGGTTTGCTTTTGTCATGGCATTGCATAGCATGCATATTTATTTTTTGTCGTTGTTCCATTGTTTAGTGAACAACGTACTCGAGAGTGACGTGGGTGCTCCAGAGGGTGAAGCACCTGTGGGTAGTTTTGCTGAGAAGACTTCAACATCACAAGGCGAGCATCATACATGTTTATCCTTATTTTATATAAATTATGAAAGGAATTAGTGTTTTATTATTGCATTTGTCGGGCAATAGGATAAGTGTGGTTATGATTGGAATCTGATTGTTACCCCGTCCTTAGAGTCTTAGGTTTATAGGTGGAGTTGGTAGTTCTTAGATCCGGTGTGTCTTGCTTAGCCATGCCTAAAGCGGTAGAAGTCGAATCGGTGAAAGGTCACCACCTTTTTGCGGGTATAGGATTTTTATTCAACTTGTTACTCATATGGTTGTTTAAATTTGAGGATGATGAATTGGAGACCGGACAAGGAGGTATAGGTTGGCAGCAGGAAAGGAGTCCTGTGTGCGGTAGCCCTGTCTGTGTCGGTTAAGGACCGGTCGTTGTTAATTGTTGGCCTAAGCACTTTTCGTTCATACCACATGTCGAATATAATGATAAGACAAGCTGAATATCTTATTTGCATACTAACGTTTGGCCTATGACGGCATGTCTTGACAGACACGCACGAGTGACCGCTGGGCTCCCACGAGACCGGTCCTCTCTGACATATCGATTATCCAACCGTTCGAGAATGGATGAGAGAAAGGTTAACATGAGTAATCTCTTATGCGACGTCGCGAGTTGCATAAGCTGATGGTCCTTAAGTCATGTGGGAACAGTTGAACTCCTCTGTAGGATGTATAATCGGTTCGAATCGCCGCGGTCTCGGTTATGACCAAGCTTGGTGTCCATTGATTTTCATTGTAGTTAACAACTTTACTTATTTAATCACTGATAGTAAAATTGTGAGATATATTAGAGATGTATTGTTGACACATCTCTTATTACGATTTTGTATAATTATTTAATTACTTGAGTTTAGTAATTAGTTGCCCATAAGTCTTTACTTTATGCTTCGCTTTTAAATTATTAATATCTACTGCTTTTTCGCAATTAAAGCTTATTGCATTATTACCCTTGCTAATGCCTCATTCATAATCTTTGGAGTTAGGATGTACGTCTCACGAGTAAGTCTTGTTGAGTAACTTCGTACTCACGTTTGCAATGTTGAAGTTTTACATGTGAGGATGATTTGGTTTTTGGTTATTTCTTCCCTGCCGATATTGACGAAGAGGATGAATAGTCTGTGTTCTTCTTTTGCGTGACGGTGGTGTTCGTGGGCTGAGCACACTGTCTTTTGATTTGTTTTAAAATGTTTTTTGCTGCGTAGTACTCTCCATCTTGTAGAACCTAAATAAAAAAACTTGATACTTATTTAATTATGTTTTAAGAAGTTTGAGAGCTAAAACTTCAACTCCGCTGCTCTCATTTTTGTTTCAATTATAAATTTTTATTAAAGTTTGTAATAACTTATATATCACTTAAGGTTTGTAATAACTTTTATATATATATATATATATATATATATATATATATATATGAGATCTCTATGTGATATGTATAACATTGAATATCGATATGCTATTGTTCTGAGTAATGTTTGAGAAGCATATCGAGTGACTACTGAGATTGATTTTTTGTTAGTTGAATAGAGCTTGAGTTTGATTTAAATATCAAATTAATTCAATTAATTGAAACTCAACTGGGACGTTGCTCACATTACAGGCACGAAAAAGGGTAAACGGTCCCGGTAAGTCTTCAAATCCACGTTGTCTGCTCCGGAGTCCCGGCTCACTCCCGGACACTTGTCTTCTTCCCTAGCCCGCCACCGTTGTGCGTTTCCCCTTCTGTAAGACCACCACCGCCGCCAGTCTATCGCTATCCTTTCCTTCCACTTACTAATCCCTCTCTCCACTCAACTCCATCAAGAATTCCACCTGCAGAGGTGCGATTTTTGCCGAGCTTCTTGTGGGGCAGGCTGCGACCCTGCGAGGCGAGGCAAAGTCGGAGCAAAAGTTGCGATCTTTATCGGCTGGATTCCTCTCTCTCTCTCTCTCTCCCTCCCTTTGCGCTTCGTTGTTTAGGTACCCACTTGCCTTCTCTCTCTCACACACACACATCCACCTTCCAATTCCTGCTGGTCCCTGAAAAAACGAGATCTTTTGGTGCAAGATTCAATCTGTTGCCGCGGGCTTACTGCGCGAAGGTTCGTTCCTTTCTGGTTCTGTTTGCTGGCCGGTTCAGCTCGGTGTGTTCTTCGGCTGGTGTATCGCCAGTTCTTGTCCGGGCTCCTCAGATTGAGGTGGTGAATGCTTGTTCCTAGCTCCAGGTTGCTGTTTCTGAAGCGATCCGCGGTCGCTTCCGTGTCAGCGGCCTTCCTTGATACTCCCGTTGGGAGATTTGGTTGATGTAGTGGGTTGTTCTCCCGGAGCTCCAGTTCCCCAATTCGCCATTTTGATGAGGAGTTCTCACGACGGTGAGAGCAACTGCGCTGCTCCCTTGTGCTGCCTCCCCTGCCTTTCCAAATCCAAAGAAGATGCAAGCAGCGATCCTGTCCCTGGGCCCCCGAGCCCCGCCGTCGTCGCGGTGGAGAAGCCGCCTCTGGTGCAGAAGATTGAGGCGGCGGAGGCTGGAGGCGACGATGAGGATGGTTTCAAGGAGGTGCCGGTGGCTCCCAAGAGCAGCTTGAAGAGGGCTGATTGTGTGGACGGCAAGAACGGGGTGAAAGGCAATGTGAAGTGGATGGATTTGCTGGGGAAGGATCTCACACAAGTCAAAGAATTCGAGCCAAGGTACGTGATGCTTTTTTTTTTTTTTACTAGTTCTGCCTAGTTTGAATTGAGAGTGAATATGGTCTGGTGCAGAGCTAAATAGAAGAATATTGTTTGCCTTGTGATGCGTATGGTCATCGTTTTAGGTAGAGATCAATATTCATTTCTGCTGCTGGTCATGTGGAATGCCTCTGATATCTAGAGGAATGTTCTGGTCTAGGTCACCGTGACGCGCGTCACGGTCACTTGCAGTCGTGTTGATATTAGGAAAAACACTATCTCGTTGCAAAGTCAATGGTTGTCTGATGCTTCATGACCTTGGTAATGGTGGCCATCTTTTGTTGTTCCAAGGTGGTGGGTGCATTATATAAGAAATAGGGTAACGTAGGGCTGGTAACGGATTGAGAATTTTGACTTAGCCAAGGGCCGGACCATAAAAAGGCCATGCTAAATTTAAATAAAATTTTGACTTAAATTTGAAAAGGACTGAAATGGACTGTGAAAGGACCGTGGGCCTTAGGTAATGGGTAAGGCTGTGTGCATAAAATTCTACTATAGTTTGACCTTGGTTGATGTGGCTGCAATAAGCTTCCTGTCCTAACCAATCAACATCTGACTGAGAGACTGGATGGTTGAGAGCCTGCTCTAAACATGTACTTAGTATTTTGCTGATTATTCAGAATGAATTACTACTTCTTTTGTCCGGATGGAGCTGTAACGTGGCCATTTGCTTTCCAGTTTGTATGGCTTCTCAAGCATCCTAACTGCAATCTGCTTTTTCTTCGCAGTGCGTTGTGATAGTTTCCTTCAACACATCAAGGAAGCGTAATCACACAGTTAATGCTGTTTTGTTGCTATCTAGAATTATGTCTGCCCACTTGAGAAACTTGAGGCTTTGACGCATTGCTTGCTTTGCTTCAGAAAGTTTGCTAGCAACCATTTTTTCCCAGGCCACAAATATGTCATGTCTGTGCACTAGTCATACTTTGATTTTTAGGCATTGTGTAAAACAGTACTCCCTCCGTTCACAAATATAAGTCATTCTAGCATTCAAAATTTATTCCTCAATATATGTCATTCTCACTTTCCAATACACCTTTCTCTCTTTTCAATACACTTTCTCTCTTCCCAATAAATCTCTATCTCTATCTCTTTCCTCCTCGTTTTCTGCGTACCATACTTTTCACTTTTCCTTAATTCTTGTACCCAGAGCTAGAACGACGTATAAAAGTGAACGGAGAGAGTATTATGTTTTCTTGGTAATGTCCTGGCCAAGTCCATCCATAAACAGAAATATGAAATGTCCTGAGTGTTCTCCTGAAGTAATCAATATTTTTTCTGCTAGAAAAAGGTAACCAATAGTAATTCAGACGTCCACCACCTAGCTAGCTATTTCCTGAAATTCCATCGTATTGTATTTTCTGACACTTCATGTTTATATATTAAGCCTCTTTTTTTTGTTCTAGTTTACGTGTTAAGAAAAGGTCTTCCTGAGTTTTTCAACAATAAATTTCTAGAAACAATTAAAATACTTAGCTGCAGACCGATAAAGCTTTAGTTCCAAATCAGCACATGCCTTTTTCATAAGAAATAAAATCTCACTCAGGGCACTGTTTGAACTTTCATTTTCAACTGGTCATTCTGCTGAGTTGCTTCCAGCTGCTATATAGGACCATACATCATGATTGGATAAGCTGATTGATCATCTGCATTGCCATCATGCATTAAACCTAGTAATGCTGCACTGAAACAGTGTTACAAATATCACTTTCATCCTTCTATCGTGATGCTTACAGCACCGTATCATTGTCAGTCAACATTTTCATTGTCATTAAGATCCGTACATGATTGGCCATTCTTTAGGCACAGTTGACCTTGTCAGAGGTGTTCGTGCTTCTAGTTTTTCAACACTTACATTGACTGCTTAGCTTCTTATTAGTTATTACTATCTGAATGAAATACCTAGTCTTGAAGTATTGATGCTTACACAGCATTATTCTTGCAGCGAACCTGGTGATTCGGACGACGAAGGCGGCCTCTGCACCTGTGTCATCCTATGAGCCAGAGATCTCCACTGTAAATTCTGTGAAAAGAAAAACAAACAAAACAGGAACAGGATTGCCGGAGTCAGCCATTAGTCATTGTCAGTAGAGACTAGAGAGACCCCGGCTGTGGTGTGTTGGTGTCTGGATGCATTGGGTCATCTTGTGTTTTACAATCATCAGCTTCAACTGTAAATTGTTGTTCAAAGTGCATAGCTTTAGAAGATTTCTCTGCCCAATCTGTCGGTTTTTGTCATCTGGTACTGCCGGAAATTTCTGATCTATCACTGATATTAGGGGCCACCGGGCCAATTCCGTTTCCGGCCAATGGGCTATTGGCACTGTTTGGGCCTGCGGGCCCAAGAAAACGAATCGCACAAGTGCGTTGACCTACTGATCAGATAACAGACGACAAGCCCAGCCCATTAACCATGTCATGCCCAACAAGCGACAAACCAAAACCATGTGGGCCCATGGTTGCAGGGAGAGAAACATGAGGCCGATGTTACCGCGTCGTTAGCCGCACCAAATCTAGCTTCCCCATTTCATCGGGCCCGCGATTTGCGCTCTCCGTCTCCGGCCACCGCCTCCGCCGGAGACTGCGGCGCCTCCTCGGGAGCGGGAGGGATGGCCTCCGGAAACTTGACGAGCCACGACGCTTACGACGAGGAGGCCGGCGTATGCCGACCCCTCGAGATCGGCCGCCACGACGCCGCCGTCTCCGCGTCATAATCCTCCAATTATCTGCCTGGTAAGCTCGAGCGCGTTCTATTCTGGGTGGTGGAGGAGCCTAATTACTGGGGACCTGGTCTCGGAATTTGGGGAATATCGCGTAGTTGTGTAGCATGATGGGGATTCTGAGCGCTAGCTTCGTGACTGTTTGATTGATGGTTGGTGCAATGTACTTGCTGGCTTGCTGTGTAATTAATCAGTTAGTGCTAGGTGACCTGTGATGCGATGCATAATGCGTGTCAAATGTCACAGCCAGAACTTGTGCCAAAATGTGAAGACAAGTTTACGGCTGCTGTGCCACACTGTAAAATCAAGCTAGTTATACTTGGTCTTTCGAAAAAAAAAAATACTACTAGGACATTGATTATAGGTTTTATGTTCACAGACTATGTTGTGTAATTTTTATATGTTTAGCTGTATTCATGTGTTGCAGTTGCACCTCCGAATCAGGATCATCCTGATTTTCATTACTTTCATGCCACCTATTGCAGGAAGCATTTTGCCTAGACATCAATCGAGCTCAGTGAAAACAAACAGTAAATACTATGAGGAGCGGTGGCAGCCTACAGCAGATGATGTGCGCAAGAGCAAGTCTAGGTTGAGATACTTCACGGCGTTTGGGGTGGATCTATCCCCTGATAATATGGCAGTTGCCACTGTATACTTTGTGCAAGGTGTTTTAGGTCTTGCCCGACTTGCTGTGAGCTTTTACTTAAAGGATGATCTTCATCTCGATCCAGCTGAGGCATGTGGTTCTCATTCTTTCTTTCCTGACCTTCACACATTTTTTTTTTAATCTTTGAACTTATATATTATCTCCTATTACAAGCTTGAAATAGTCTATTGTGAACAATGGAAGCGGTAAGCGACTAATATGTTCTCTTATGTAGACTGCAGTTATATCTGGTTTCTCATCCTTACCATGGTTGATCAAGCCCATCTATGGATTTATAAGGTCCAATAGCCCAAAACATGTTTCTTTCTCCTGTATATTTTCTGCACCTGATTAACATTCCTCTTCTCACCCTTCAGTGATTCCATTCCACTCTTCGGATATAAACGAAGGTCATACCTTATTCTCTCAGGTTTCCTTGGAGCTCTTTCCTGGTCTTTCATGGCTACTGTAGTGAACAGCAAATATGGTGCAGCATTCTCAATTCTTCTTGGGTCACTTTCTGTTGCCTTCTCAAATGTAGTAAGTACAAAATGACTGCTGTGCTCAAGTTATCTTTGCCAATCTTTATATTGCCCATTAATGATACTAAGTTCTATATTTTTGGTGCAAATTACTTGCTAAAGATGTGTCAAATTATTGCATTTCGTAAATAAAAATTCTGCCATTCATTATACGTTAAAATTTGCACTGTTTGAATTTGGACCAGGGAACAACAAATTTAGCAAGTAATGGTTCTTCTATATTTGCACTGCAGGTGGTGGATTCTATGGCTGTTGAGAGAACCCGTGGTGAATCACAAAGTACATCTGGATCTCTCCAGTCACTGTGCTGGGGATCTTCTGCTTTTGGAGGAATTATGAGTGCATACTTCAGCGGTTCGCTTGTGGATGCTTATGGAGTAAGGTTTGTCTTGTAGTATAACTCAACCACTTAAGTTCCTATTGTTTTGTAGTGTAGTCTACTGATGAAAACACTACTGTAAATGCAGATTCGTCTTTGGCATAACAGCATTTCTACCCCTGATGACATCTGCGGTTGCCGTACTTGTAAATGAACACCCTGTAGCTTCTGCAGAACATAATATCTTACTTTCTGGTTCAGGATTCATCGAGAGCACTAAGCAGCACATCAGACAGCTATGGGTTTCTGTGAAGCAACCTAACATTTTCTTGCCCACTTTGTTTATATTCCTCTGGCAAGCAACACCGCAGTCAGACTCTGCAATGTTTTTCTTCATGTATGTATAATTTATTCTCTTCAGTACCAGTCTTAGCAGTCTGTTTGGTTGCTTCTTCTAGCTTGTCTTTATTTCAAGAAATTCCACCGCCATAGGGTATTAGGGTGTAGCACATACATAAAAGCATTCAAAACCTGAATATACATAATACAATGAAAACTTTGAGGTGTCTGTAACTTTGAACATAGTGTTAGACATGCTGACAAAGTGATTGTATTAATTGTTCCATCCCTTATGCAGTACCAGTTAAACCAAAATTGGAAACAAAAACATTTTCATTTAGGATACTTAAGTAATATGTGTTTGTCAGATTGTTGGTGTACATGTTTTGCATTTTAAGTGACCCATCTTATGCATTACTCTGTTACATGTTTCTCTGACCAACTGGAGGTTGTGGTGGCAACCCCCCCCCCCATGATAAGGACAACACTGTAATTTTTTTTACTTGTTTCGTTCTCTCGTTTGGACTTCGGAGTCTTTTCTGTACCCTATATGTAAGCATTTCAGCGATACATGATGGGACGGATCCACGTCAAGCTCTTTGGTGCTTGCAACTCTTCTCATTCACTATATCATTGCCTTTGCATGCCTATGAGGATTGGTATTTCACTTTAAAAAGTGGTTATGTTGTTTTATTGGTGTGTATGTGATTAATAGTGATTATACATTATTAACTTGTTTTATCTATATGATGATTGAATTTTTATATCCCCTTATAATTTCAGCACTAATAAGCTTGGATTTACTACAGAGTTTCTAGGGCGTATAAAGCTTGTTACTTCTATTGCATCACTGCTTGGTGTCGGGCTCTACAACTATTTTCTGAAACAGTTCCTTTGAGAAAGATCTTTCTTGTGACTACTGTCGGTGTTCTGACCACCGGCACAGTAAATATACGATCGTGGAGGATGGTATGCCTTCGGATCCGATATGGCCTAATCTGAGGTAGACTCAAGGGGATTTTTGCCTGGTTCGGGTCACCTGAACGGTGTAATACCCTACGTCTAGGGAGCGGATTATCTCAGGGATAATGTTACAAGACGGGAACCTCTCTTCGCGGGAGGACCCAGAACGTGGGAGAATGGAGGGTGCTTGCTCGGAATGGTGCAAGGATTCCCGGGTTCTGATGGGGCTCAAGTTTGTCTTTCGTGTGTTTGTGTCTGTTGCTTGTGGTGATGTTCGACCGTTTTTTCTATCGTTCCCCGGGCCTCCCTTTATATAGGAGGGGCCCTGGTGTTACAGGCAATAGGTCCTACGCGATCCTGCGGTCTCGCCGACAGGTGGGCCCTTCCGTCGTTGTCGACATCATTTCGTTCCGTCCAGGCGTGGTCATGACCCGTCGCGTCGGACACAGCGGCGGGTACCGTGATGCTCGTCCGGCGCTACTGCGCCGGCTACAGTGCTGTCGCGTCGTGTCTGGCAGCCGTCGCAGCTTTCTGCTGGAGTGTCGCCGTGGTGAATCTCGTCCTGTCTCGTCGGGACGGATGGCAGCTGGTCACCAGGGTAAATGTACCATAACGCGGTACCTACCTTCTGGGGGTCGCTCCCGGGGGTCGATCTTCGGAGCCCGGAGTCTTCGCGCCCCTGCGCGGTCAAGACATGGCCGCCGTAGGTCGTCGCTGAGGGGTCGGAGCCCGTGCCATCCGACCCCCGACTTTCTCCCGTTGGAGTGCGATTTGTTGGGTACCCGGGGTACGTGATCCCGACAGTAGCCCCCGAGCCTGATGCCGCTCGATGTCTCTGATTGAGGCGGCGTCGGGCTGGTCGTTCCGAAAGTTTGTTGCGTTCCTACGGGGGCGCACGAGCGCGCCCGTAGGGCGTAGCCCCCGAGCCCTCAAGCGACCCAAAGGGTCGGTCGTGGGCTGAATCGTTATGCGGACCACTTTTCGTTGGCGGTTGATCGTATCGGAACCGCTCCGCCAGGTCGTCACCCGGTCCTAGAGCGACCCGGGGAATCGGCCAGGCATCGTGCCGATGGCTAAGGTCAAACCGAGGTCGATTCCGGTCCTTCCGCTCGGTAGGGCGCCTGGAGAGCTGGCTTCGAGGCGCTGTCCATGGTCGGCGTCGTGCCTAGACCGAGGTCATGATCAGCGTCCGATTGTTTGAATTGGCCCGGTGGCTTCGACTGTCGATCAGTCGATCGCAAGGGGTTTCGTTCTGCGTGCACGCATCGTTCCGACCTTAGAGGTCGAGCCGAGGTCGTTCTCGGTCTTTCGTTCAGTGAGACGTCTAGGTCGGACCGGTTCGATGCGGTTCCTGCCTATGATCAGCGTCGCGGCTAGGCTTAGCCGTGATCAGCGTCTGAACGTATGGTTTGGCCTGGCGGCCTTGGCTGTCGGTCAGCCAAACGTGGGGGGTTTCGTTTGATCGCCTCCCCTTATTTGGACCCGTCGTTGCGGTTACGGGGATCGGACGGCTCTCGTGCCTCCACGCGGAGGGCAATCGGGCCGTCCAGGAATTTGAACCGTCAGTCGATTCGGGCGGTTGGCTCGAACTCCATCGGACGGTATCGTGGGCGCGACGGTTCGCACGCCTGCGTCATGTCGCCTGCCGGACGTGCTCTGACAACCGTCTTGTCGGAGTAATTGTTACCGTTCCGTCTGCGACGGAGACGGCAAGGTTCAGCCCGGACCCGCTCGTCGGCGGTCTGTGGGCAAACCGCTGAGGTGCGTCTTGGGGCGCGACCTCTCGACCGAGCAGTTACTCCCCGGCCGATCGTGGGAGGCGCTGTAACTGCCCGCGTACTTTAAAAGGAGGAGCGCGGTAACTTTGGGTTTTCAACCGGCTTCCTTGCTTTGTCTCTGTGTTCTGCGCGAGAGATCGTTGGCTCCGCTCTTCATCGCAGTGTCGTTAGGTCCGGCGATCGTCGTAGTTCGCGCTTCCGTTGCTGCCCTCTGAAAAAATGTCTGAGTGGGAGGCTTCGTGCGTCGATGATGCTCTGCTCGAGAGGTGGACCACCGTTGGGATGATCCCGCCGAAGGAGTCGGCGAGCTGGGTGGCCGGTTATGGCCATGTCGTGCCAGCGCCGCCGCCAGGGAAGATCGTCAGCTTCCTGGCGTACCACGAGCGCGGGCTGGGGCTGCTCGTCTCCAGCTTCTTCCGCGGGGTCCTCAACCAGTACGGCGCCCGGCTCCACCAGCTGGCGCCGAACGAGGTTCTCCATGCCGCCGTTTTTGTCACGCTTTGCGAAGCGTATCTGGGGATCCGGCCGAGCCTCCTGCTGTGGAGGTACTTCTTCCTCGCCAGTCTCCAAACGTCGAAGGAGACGGGGGTCGGCAAGCGCGTTGGCGGCGTGAGCATCATGCTCCGGGCTCGAGAGTCCCAGGAATACATCGAGGTTGACTTGAAGACCTCGCTGAAGGGCTGGCGGGGGTCGTGGTTCTATATCAACAACGCCGACCCTCAGCTCTCGGCCTTCGAAGATGCGGTGCCCCGAGCGACGGGGTCCTGGAAGTCGAAGCTCTCGGCGGCCGAGGTCGAGACGATCCGACCTCACCTGGAGGCCATTTGACGCCTCCGAGAGCAAGGACTGACCGGGACGATGGTCTTCGGCGTCGCCATGCGCCGACGGATCATGCCGCTGCGCCGTCGGGTGCACAGCATCGAAGAATACGAGGGACCGGACGACGCGATCTGCGAAGTCCGCGGCCGGCCTCTCTCCGACAAGGGGGTCCTGGCCCGGACCTCAGCCGTCTTCAAGGACGCTGAGGACGGCCTTAATCGGGGGCCGCGTCCACTCGACAGGGATCATCGCCAGCTGGTAAGCGTAGACTTTTTGTTTCGGTCGTGGTATGTTGTCGGAGGCTGACTTTGGTGTCGTTCAGGGTCCGCCGGTCGCCGTGATCGCCAGCGGGGTCGGGACCAGTTCCGCTGCGTTGCCGACTTCGCTGAGGGCCGAGCCCAACCCCACGACGGCGCCAAAGCCGAGGAGGACCGGCAGGAAGCGGAAGGCGAAGGCGGGCTTCCTGGACTACTTGTCCAGGGGTGTAGGAACCGCCGCCTCGCCCGCGAAGCCGGCGGCGATGTCGCCTCGTGGCTCGAAGGCCGAGGGAGGCTTGTCGGCGAGCCAAGGCACGGTCGCC
>BCLF01000030.1:2451354-2468522 GCA_001602275.1 Zoysia japonica | reverse complement strand
TTTAATTAAGATGAATAGTCATAATATTAAAAATCTTGACAACAATTTTTAATAAAAAATAGTACTGTTCTTGTCGCAACTTTGGCATACATAATTATTTATTTATTAGTATTAATTTATATAATAAAACAAATAAAATCACACCAGCACCACGGCGTCACCACCACGGCGTCACCTCTTGTCCGCCACCGCTTCCGTTTCGCCTTTTCTCCCCGAAATTCCCCAACACAGCGCAAATAAACGCGGAGCTCCTCCCTCCCCCACCGAGCGCGAGTTCCAAGGCGCTGCTCCGATCTCCCCTCTCCTCCGAGCGCGCGCGACTAGGGTTAGGGTTCCGTGCCCTCCTCTCCTCTCCTCCAGGCGCGCCTGCATCCGGTTCCTGCGATGAGGGTGCACCCGGCCCCGCGGAAGCGCGCCATCGCCGTGCAGCGCTGCGCGGCGGCGGCGGCGGCCGTGGGCGGGAAGAAGCTGCGCCGCCTGCCGCACATCTTCGCCAAGGTTCTCGAGCTGCCCTTCGCGGCCGA
This sequence comes from Zoysia japonica, assembly GCA_001602275.1. NCBI lineage: Eukaryota > Viridiplantae > Streptophyta > Magnoliopsida > Poales > Poaceae > Zoysia > Zoysia japonica. The sequence goes on along the minus strand of BCLF01000030.1, from coordinate 2,467,998 downwards.
CGCCGACGTCTCCGTGGAGGAGGACGCCGCGGCGCTGCGCTTCGTGGCGGCCGCCGACGGGTTCTCCCCCGCCGGCGCCCGCGCCCACGCCATCGAGATCCACCCGGGCGTCACCAAGGTCGTCGTGCGGGACCTCTCCGCTGGCGCGGGCGCGGACGACGACGACGATGGCGCCGCGGCGTTCGAGCTCGACCGGTGGCGGTTCCGCCTCCCGCCCTGCACGCGCCCCGCCATGGCCACCGCGACGTACGCCGAGGGAGAGCTCGTCGTCACCGTGCCCAAGGGAGCTGGACCCGATGAGGGGGATGGCGGCGATGGAGCTGCGGTCCTCGGAGGAGCCGGGGCCGATGGCGTCCTCCTCCTTGTATAGTAAATTTATTCCATGGCACAACTATTTTGCTGATTCCCCTGTTTCTACTAATATTTATATCATGCGAGAAGATGACGATGATGATTATGATGGTATGCTAATAACAGGGCAGTATGCATAAGAATATTGTGTAAATTGCTGTTTCTGGCTAATTCCCTGTGGGGACTTTCTGCCCATGCAATTTTCTCAGTCCTCATGAACTAGTGCACCATGTGCATGTAGCATATGATTTATCTGATTATGTGGGTAAGACTGTAAGGCTAACCATCAAGTAGCATTCCAGGATACAAGCATATGTTGTGGTTGGACTACCTTTGTATGGAGCTAATCAGCCTCATGTTAGTAGTGAACGAACTAGCAATTTGATTCCTACAGTCTTTTGATTTGGTTTTGATGGGAAATTAGGAATGTGCTAGTAAAGGTTTTCATGGGAGATCGGACGGTAGTCATGTATTGTGATAAGTCTGATACTGGAGACCTGAGGGTTGACTTTATAATTCAAAGGCCTTTTGAATTTTTTATGCCTGCTCCTTTGATGTTATCTTTCTATTTTTATCAGTCAAGTTCTCAAATTACAGTTCCCCCATAAGTTTAGTTCGAATCTCATCTACTGAATCAACGAGAATGATTGTGTCGCAGTTGTTAAGATGTCACCATATGATGCAGTTCAATGAAGTTCTCTTTTTCCTATCCTTTTGTCTATATCTCAACCCGGTCACAATCTTTATGCATCTTTATTTTGTTCAATGTTTTTTTCTACCTATCAATCAATCACCAATCCATTTCAGAGGACACTTAAAGTTTATTTTTCATGCTCTAAATAATGTGAAATGGCTACATTGATACATTCATATAGCAATGGAGCTTATAACATCGCCTGCTGAGCATATTTTGGACGTGCTTTCCTTTTTATCGTTATGCTTTTCTGTTTTAGTGCTTTCACTCCCTTTGTGTGCCATGTTCAGCTGTTACAAGATGCTTGGCTTGCTTATTGAACTAGCCAACTGTATGTTTGGTGTCATCCAAACACTATGGACGGAACTTGATCCCTCCATCCCTGTCCTTTTCATGTTTGTTGTTTGGAAGATGTGTTAGCGTAGGAGTGGTGGGAGTGCCTGGCACTTCTAGAAAAGAGCTACTGGGTACCAGTGATCAAATCAATCTTGAGTCTCTGTGTGCATTTGTTCTAGGATGAACAATCTATGCTCGCTGAATGTTGTTATTAAATTGTTGGTATTGTGGGATTGATAGTGTTTAGGTAAGCCAGCTGGGCCTATCATTCAGAAACCGTTTGACTCTTCTTCATATTTAACTCTGTACTGTTTATTATGTGATTGCATCTACCGTGGTTTTTACCATATGGAGTATTTCTTTACCCCTTCAATGTTCCTTGATCATAACCTGATGGTCCAGCGAATTTTTCAGCGCAGCTGCTGAATTATTTGCAGAGTCTAAGACATTTCAGTATTTCTGCTGCCCCTTTCGGAGTAGACTGAAAGCAACAAAAATTCAGGAACATTCTGTATCTTGTACAACTTTTAGTGCAAAAAATCAGAGAGGTATGTGTTTTCAATCGGTTGCGCCACGGAAATAGAGGAGAAAATCGCGTTGTTCCTTGTCAGAAAAGTGATGGTATTTTACCTTTTCCTAGTCACCGTAGGCTAGGCAGAGAATCTTGTTCGTTTACCTGGACTATGGAATGCCTGCTTTGCTCTGAAAGATTTTCTAGGCGGTGAAAATACCGGAGAAACGGCGACTTCCTGATGGTCTCGCTTTGGGGTCTTTGACGGTAGGAGCGGAGAGCGCCAGCGCATCACGGAATATGTGCGCAACCAGCCAGAGCAGAGCCCGAATCAACGAGTACATGACAGCAGGTCAGGGCATCAAATGTTGTGAACGAGTATAGCTGAAGCCTCCATGACCAGAACTATATATCGATAAAAAAATACAGCACTTTGAATATGCAAATGAATGATCTAAACCTCCTAACCGACACCACCGCTTAACAGCAACATAAGATAAATAAACATACACACCAAGCACAATAAAACCTCAAGGTTAGTACGAAAACCATCATGATCACATATCAACACAGCACAAATAAACTAAAAGTGTCTTTAATTAAGTCCATGGTACATCCGGTACTTGGGAGATTACATGCTGATTTTTTTGGATTTTTTTCAGTTCTGAATAGGATTACACAAGGCAACAGGGTGCACGGATAGAACACATAATTTACATCCAGGTTCCTCAGTAATAAAACAAGTAGTGCTCTAACATAGATGATAGCTAAAGCAAAGCGTTTAGTAGTAGTGGTAAGAACAGATGAGATGAGATACCCAACCTACCGTTGTAGTCAGTCACTACAAAATAGGGCCATTGCGCGATTTTTGTCGAGTCGTTGGCATCATAAGTTGTTGTCATGTCATTCATCAGCACGCCTTTTCTGACTGAACCTACCGGTAGTAAGCTTGGTGGAAGGCAGGAGCCATTCCATTGGTGTAAGCTCCCATACCATTACCATACCCGCCATAAGGGGCAGGGTAGCTCATGGGCGGGGAGGGGTATGGCATGGCAACGCCGACATTGCCTGCCTCCTTCACTGGGTACACATATGGCTCCCTGATAGCCTGTGGGCTATGGAAGAGGCCATGCCCGGCCGTCCTATCATAAGGATAAGGGGAGGGAGTGGCAAATGATGTGTGAGATGGGGAGGCCATGGCATATGGTACGTGGGAAGGGGAGGCTGTGTATGATGCACGGGAAGGGGATGCTGTGGCGTATGATGCACGGGAAGGGGATGCTGTGGCGTATGATGCACGGGAAGGGGAGGCTGTTGTGTACGATGCATGGGATGGAGAAGCCGTGGCATATGATGCATGGGAAGGGGAGGATGTGGCATAAGTGTGGGAGGGAGAGCGGGCAAATGTTGTAGGTGCTGGTGAAGAAGAGACACAACCATTGTTAGCGACATGACCTGTCTTAGCTGGAGGCACTGGGCCCCCATGGCTCGCACGAATGCGTTTGCTAGCAGGACCACTGCTGCCGCCACTCGACGCACTTGATGCTGCCTTTTTCTTCTCTGTCTTGGCCTTCTCCAGTTCTTCAAGTTGCTTCCGAAGATCCTCCAAGGGAAAAACTGCTTCTAGCTTACGGTCTTCAACACACTTTATAACAGCTCGCAGTGCCAATTGCTCCTTCTTGTGCACATTGCTCTGCAAGAAACATAATAATAACAGATTCCATCAGATTACATAAAAAAGGAAACACAAAATAGAATGTGTCCAGTGTGTGATAATATTGAGTTTTATATCATAAACAAAAAATAGCATCATGCACATCAACACCAAATACCACTAATTTAACTAATACTTTTAAGTTCAAGAAAAAATTAGAATTGTTATTATGCATACCCCTGATTGACTACTGCTAGTGCTTGAATCATCTGAGTTTGTGGATGATGTCTTCTTAGAGTCTTCCAGATAGGATTTCAGAAGAGGAACTGGAGGGAACTTCTCCTGAAGACAAGCTTCATAAGCAAAATTTACAGCATCAAGCTGCTGCCTCTTTGAAATTAGCTCCTCGATGATATCTGCCACAAAAAAGATGCTAACAATGTTAGTCATGGTTTACTCTTAAGTCTGAACAGGACCATGAATGTAGGCCACACATAAGCGTAAGGTGTCCAGAATCACTAAAATATGCAATAGTTTGGCAGCAAACTTAATGGTGACACAGAGATAGTTACAAACAGCAGAATAAATAGAGGCATGAAACTATTGGTATCGTAGCAGCATTATGGCAGATTAATACTCCCACGTTTTATTTTATAAATTACTCATGCTCTTTAAGATTCAAGGTTAACAAGTAGTATAGCATATGCAGATTGTGCAAAATTGGTTACTCTCACTAAACCAATCTTATTATCTTGACTTGCATTGTTTGAATAAACAAAGCCTCTTAGTTGATTGCACCAGATCAATCACTACTGTGTATTTTAAAAGTTTTTCATATCACTCTAGAAAAAAGGGGATAAAAAATTTTATTCGTATGTGTTGAAAGTTGGAATAGAAAAGAAGCTTGTTAGGAACTTCCTTGCCCTGCAGCAAGATGAGTGGCACTCGAACGACTAGTCCAGAAACTTGTTATTAACAATACCACAAAACGGATTGCCTTTCACTCTAAGGAAACAGAACTGTAGGCACAAGAATCTGACATCTAAAGGCTAAAGCAATGGCCCCAAGACAAGCACCACTAGGAATGATGGCCATCCGGACAGAGGACGGACACAGTTAGCACTTGACGATCACTAGACAACCTTTTATAGCACATGGCTATGACAGAGGCCACCGTGCCAAGCAAAAGACATGGCTTACCCTGAAAAGACGTACCCCGTCCTAATCATACTAACTCATCATACCATCACAAAGAATGGTAATTAGACTGCAGCCATTAAGCGATACTTTTTCATTTTTCTGCTTATCATTTTATTCAGGCGAAATTATTTCCCCTGCTACAAAAATCCTATGTACCACCACTGGACTGATCTTCAGTTAAAGAAACTACCTACTTCATATTAGCAATACAATTCAAGATCTATGCCAATTTTACACCATTTAACACTTGTTAATCCATATATCCATCATCTTAAAGCGTGCAGTTTCTGCATTTGGCACATAGAACACCAGAAGAACAAGCTTCAAAAATCTCGCAATAAATTGAACAAAAAATGCAGGCAGCAGGAAGAAAGACGCGAGCATAAACATACCGGCCATTTCTTCTTCCAGACCGAGAGTGAGCGCGAGACGAGGCATCTGCTGGCGCCAGGAGAAGCTGACCACAATCCTGCGGTATAGCGGTCGGTCCTCCTTCTCAACGATACCGAACGTGGCCACGTGCTGCAGGAACGCGTGCGCGTCAGGCGGCTTGGCCGCTTCCACCCCGCCCTTCCGCTCCGCGGCCTCCTTCCACTCCCTGGCCATACCCCGCGCGCGCTCCCGCGCGGCTCGTGGCACCAGCGGTCGCGCCACGCCGATCTCCGGGTCCGGGTCGGCCAGCGCCGGCATCGCGGCCTCGAGGATGAGCACACACGCCCAGGCCAGGTCGGGCGGGCTCTTGACCTCGCGGCGGTCGACGGGGAACACTTCGGCCACCGCGTCCAGGACGAACTTGGCCGGATCCACGCAGAGCTTGAGCGCGGGGGGCACCTCCGCCCGCAGCGCGTCCGTCTCCTTCCGCCGCGCCACCACGAACCCGAGGAAAGCCGACGAGTCCATCCGGGCGCAGAGCGCCCGCAGGCTCTCGGCGAGGCCGGCGGAGTCGGAGAGACCTTCCTTGGCGCTGACAGCAGCGGCAGCGGCGGATGAGAGTGAGTCGACGTGGTCGACCGCCCGCGCGACGGAGCCCTCGATGGTGACCTCCCTCTGGTGCAGCGCGTCGAGCGCGCGGTGGGTGCGCGCGTCGAAGGCGCGGCGACGGGCGCGCAGCGCGTCGGAGCGCACCGCCAGCCCGCGCTCCAGCGAGCCGAAGTGGTCCTGGAGCTGCTGGTACAGGCGCGTGCAGGTCGCCAGCAGCTGCTGCTGCCGCTCCAGCTCCGCGAACCCGGAGCTCACCATGTCGGCAGTCACCGCCTCCCCCGCCCCCGCTCCCGCCGCCGCCGGCGGCGACGCCATGGCGGGCGCACCGGATTCCGAAACCCTAGCCCCCCACCTCTCGATCCACAAAGGAAACCCTAGCTGGGAAATCCCGCTGCCGTGATTTCCCTCGCGTGCTCCGCCTCCTCACGACCGAGGGGAAAGGGGGAGAGAGAATAAAGAGGTGGGTGGGGAGGCAGGCTCGACCAACCGCGCGCCGACGCTTGGCGGACGCGACACTGTAAAGTGGTCGCCGGAGAGAGGGCGCTGGCCGCGCGTCGTGCTACGCGGGGAGGAATGGTGCGTGCCACGCAAGTGTGGGGTATGGTAACTGTGGGACCCAAGTGTTAGTGAGAGAGGTCAGATCAATTCGGTGGTATGAATTTGGCGGGCAAAAGCTGGCCGCGTGGTGGCGGCAACAGGGAACCGGCAATGAGTAGGGCCACTAGCTCGTGAGCCGCGGAGAATAGAAAGAATCAGTATCATCTGTGGTAGAAACGGAATCTGAGTCATTAATCTCTTAGATGCAATGGTTTTCAGATAGTACATGACTGTAAATGATGTTTAAAAAATTTGTTTATATGAGCAGTGTCCACATCAGTCGTTTTAAGAGTAGTCCTAACTATCTTTGATAATTTGTTTCACTCAAAACTAGTTTAATATGTAATAAAACTATAATTCATAATTTAAATAACTAATGATAAAGCAATGTATAACAAAATATGTCATATTTAATTAATTTTTTTAAATATAAATGAATAGTCAAATCTAATGTTAGAAGTCAAATGTGACAACAGTTTTCGAACCAAGAAAATATGTAAATCCTATTCCCTCCGTTCTCTAAATGATGTGATATAAGATAGCTAATGTTAGAAGTCAAATGAGATAATAATTTTTGAACCAAAAAATATGTAAAAACTACTCTCTTTGTTCTAGTATATCCTAAACAACATCTTTTAAAGAATAGAGAGAGTATATAGTATCATTTTCGAAGAGAAAGTATGTAAAAACTATATTGTGAGAGAAAGTGAATTATGAGATTCCAGAATTTGAGGATTCAACTTAGTGTAATGTACCACAAAATATTTATTGTTTATTTATAATACTACTATTAAAAGCAAAATCTCATCTCAAGATTTATAGTGAAAATAAACATGTCCTCATTCCGCTGCACAAGGTTATCCCGCTGGGACAAAATTGTCATAACCAATCTGTTTTTCAGATTTTTCTGAATCAGGCTGATTCATTTAATTAAACTAAGTTGTTTTAAGAAAAACAAACCTGCAATCGCAGTGCTGTAAAAAATCTTTTCACTCTTTTTTTTATGGTTTTTTTGCATTATTGAAAACAAACCTACTCACTATTGTTAACCCTCGTCCCACTTTCTTCTTACTCAAGCTTAAACTACGTACTGGTAGCACGGTAGAATCAACTGATTCCTCTGGTTTGTCCATTTATAATTCTACAGCATGGTAAATCTGAACATTTGATTTTAAAGTTGTAAACAAGTATCTGAAATGAATCGAACATGACTACGGGTGTAAACATGTGCGCCTAAAGTACCTTCTTAAAAGTGGAGAGGGTTTTCAAAACTTAGTTCATTTTTTAAATTAAAAGAAGTTTGTAGGATAACTTTAGTAATCTCTAGTTTTCACCTCTAAACAGAACCAGTTCAGTGTGCTCATCTTTGCACGCAAAGCGCATGATTAGTATGTGCCGGCTGCTCAAAAGGCGTGTTCTAGTGCCTGTGCAAGTTAGCTAGCTCGCGCAACAACTGCAGTACTGTGTAGTGTGTACCATGCCTTTGGGTTAGCAAGTTTGTAAATCAAATCAAACACTGTTAGCTAATCTTGCCACTTCCAGCCATTGCAAACGAATGCGGTTTGTTCGGTGCGACGCTCGCGCTGTATCTGCGCGATCTGCTGCCCAGCCCAGTTACGGCACCTTAACGGGCAAAACGAGTGCCGAGAAGGCCACGGGCTGAGTCATCGACCCATGACACGGCTTAGCAGTTGTCGAAATGGGCCGTACCGGCCAGTTGGGCCACAAGGTTTTGCTGAAAAAAAAAAGTTAAATAAGCAAAGTTTTGGATTAAATCATCTATTTAGTCCAAAAACAAAGTCAAATAAACAAAGTTGAAAAATAGATCAAGTTAGCTATTATTAAGTATTCAAAACATAGTCACTTAAACAATTATCTCAAATAATAATATCGTTTAAGTTACATTAATTATGTGTTAATACCATTATTAAATTTGAATACCACAAACCATACAAACACACTTCCGTCTCATACGGTCGTTCCTGCGGTCAGGCTCTCCTACCTCTTTTACATGCTGATGGACATATTTAGCTCTCAATACAGGAAAATAATTTATACATGTTGCATGTGAGCAGTTTAGGTGATCCCTCAAATTTACAGCTGACATTGTTAAGAAAATATTTTTTTATAGTGAATCTAAAAATACAAATGTTATATTAATTAAATTAATAAAAAATATAAAAAATATTGATTAAAATAGCAGTCAGTAAAAATTAAAAATAAACTTCTATTTTTTAACTTAAAGAAGCTTATATTAGAACAAAGGGAATACTGTAGTTCATTTCATTCCATAGCTGATACTGTTTCATCTTCCTCTCCCCGATCCATCTCCCACGCCCTTTACCCAGGCGCACGGCGCACCGCAGCTCTCCCCAGCCCCGACCCGTCCCGTCCTCCTCCCCGTCGCTCGCCGCACCGGGCGCTCCATCGTCGTTAGTAAGAAACCAAACGCACCCCTACCCTGCCGGCCGCCCCCACCCCGCCCCGCCCCGACCCGCTTCGCGCCGCCACCCACCCCCGCCCGCTGCCGCTCCGCCCCGCTCACCGCCACGAACCGCTCTGCCCCGTGCGCCGACTCGAGGAAAAACAGTGCGTTTAGGTTGGGCGGCCGCCCTACCTCACCCTATTGGTAGATCCGCCTCTGGTTTATCCTGAGAAGTTTTCAAGGCCTAAGCCCAGTGATCAAGATGGTTCTGTGAAGAATAAGGGAGGTGAGATGGAGAGCGGTTCACATCCCGATCCCAAGAGGATCAGAGTTGAGTCTGGTCATGAAGGTGGTGATGGAAGCAATAGAAATCTGTCAAAGGGTGGAACTGGTGGTAAAATGCTGCCCCGCGGGTTCCCTGCATGGCGGTTGGAGAAGCCAGAGGTAAGGGCTGGGTGGATTCTTGATGATGATGGTAGGGTGGGGAGGAAGACAAGCAGTGACTCAAGGGCGAAGGAGAAGGTATTAAGTTTGGATGATAAGAGGGGGAAGGCAGAGCTGCAGAACAATGAACAGCAGACAGCACTGAAGACTGATCGGGACAAGCCTGTTGACTCTGGTGGTCAGGATGCTATATTTATGCAAGGTAAAAAAGGCCTTTTGAAGATCCTGCCAAAGAACAATATGATCAGGGATAGTCGTGATGGAAATATTCTGTCAGAGAAAACTAAGATGGATGAGAAGACAGCTAGGATTCCAACAAAGAGAGGTGTTCTGAAGCTCCTGACGAAGAAAACTAATGCAATGTCGGGGACCTCTGATGGCAAGGTTTGTAAGACGGATGGGGAAACCCAGGATGGCAGGATTCTGGTGAAAAACACTAAGGTGGATAAGGAAACTAGCGACAGAAATTCTCTGGGCAACAAAATGAAGTTGGATGGAGAGTTTGGTGGTGACAATGTGATGATGAAAAACTCTACCATGGATTCAGAAACTGTTGCTGGAAAGTTTCTGCCTAGGAATAGTAAGCCAGATGGTGAAACCAGTGATAGCTTTAAGCGATATGAAGAGAAAAGTGCTGCCATTGTAGAGCCTCGGAAGCAGGATTCAAATGGTGAGAAGGGAGTTATGGGGAAATTAATTTCTCCCATTATGCTGCGAAAGAGTGATCCAAGTGTTGTAGGAGTTTCATTGGGCAAGAAAATGAAACTTCAAAATTCGAAGCCACAGCCGAACGTCTCCACACTAAACCAACGTAAGCCTTCGCTAACTGGGAAAGATGAGCATGCTAAATCAAGTAAACACGGGAAACTGAAAAAGAGGATGCTTGAGCATAAAGGGTCACCAGAGAATTTATCCAAGAAGGTAAAATCAGAAGTGAGTAATCTGCAAGGCACATCTGGTACACTCAAGAAGCATGGAATGAAGAACCCTAGGGGAGGGCCTCGCAACAAACTCAAGCAGGATCTCAGGGACCAGATAAAAAATATGCTTTTGGATAATGGATGGAAAATTGAACTACGGCCTAGGAGAAACACAGATTATGAAGACTCTGTCTATGTTTCCCCGCAAGGAACTGGCTATTGGTCAATTACTAAAGCTTATGCAGTTTTCCAAGAGCAGTTTCGAAATTCACATGGCAACTCATCTAAACTTAACAATATTGAGCTAGATGCTTCCAATGCCATATCAAAGGATGATCTTGCCATGCTGAAAAAGAACATAGTTAAGAGAAGAACAAAGGATGGGCTTGATGATTCTGAGAAGAAATCTGGGGACAGCAGAAAAAGAAACTCAAAAGCTACCCTTGACGGTTCTCAAAAACAGCATCAGAACATGGAGGATAGGGTAAAAGTAAAGCATCCGGGTTGTGGACTTCGTGTCCGTGGGTCTCATATGGAAGATAACATGGACGGTTATGCCCCTTATGAATGGAAGCTAACAATATATTCGTGGATGATAGATCTGGGGGTTGTTTCTGAAGACTCAAAGGTCAAGTATATGAACAGTAAGCGGACGAGGGCCATGATGGAGGGTAAAATTACTAGGAACGGTATCTATTGTGGATGCTGCTCCACGATCCTTACAGTTACAAAGTTTGAACTTCATGCTGGTTCAAAAGAGCAGCAGCCCTATGCAAATATCTTTCTTGAAGATGGCAGCACTTCTTTGTTGCAATGTTTGCTTGATGCGTGGAAGAAGCACACACAACATGAAAAGAAAGGACTTTACATGGTAGATCCTGGTGATGACCCGGATGATGATACCTGTGCCATTTGTGGCGATGGTGGTGACTTGGTCTGCTGTGACCACTGTACTTCAACTTTTCACTTGGATTGTTTAGGAATTGAGGTAAGCATATAAATATAACATGTGCTGCACACGCTTATTATTATTATTGTTACTTTTAAATCGATGTAGATGAGATTTTTATAGGGGAAAGGTCTCATACCCCTCTGGCACTCCGGCCCATTTCGATGAATAGTTATCTTAACATAATAGGGAAACACCACCTCTACCACCACCACCACCACCACAAAAAAGGATTTGAGACCTTCCAGATAACTGTTAGCTAGGATGGTATTCTAATTTGTTTAATTTTCCTATACCTTCCCAGTAATTCCTATTGCTCTATGATGTCATTCTTCTTTGTTTATATTTATTTTACACCGATTCTCTTTGCAGATGCCTACGGGAGAATGGCATTGCCGCAGCTGTGTATGTAGGTTCTGTGGTTCTGCTCAAGAAGAAACATCATCACCGGAGTTGATTTATTGCAGGCAATGTTCAAGGAAATGTAAGGATTTCCAAAATATGCAAACTATCTTCGTTTCTCTCCACCTAGACATTGTCTTATAAAATTATTTTGTAGATCATCAAGCTTGTGCAATCAGAATGAGAGGGGACTCTTTTTGTACAGAACCCAGTACCTTGATTGATGGATGTTGCAGTCTAGGATGTAGAAAGGTAGAATGTGTTCTTAGTTCCTATTTTAATCTGTTGTAAACATCTCATTTACTATGTAACTGCATCAGTTGTTTTATCGTCCCCCTGGCACCTCTCGGTACTTACTGTTAGGCGCACGCATTGTGTTGGATGACACTTAGTGTTGGGGGTAACTCTCTCCATGTTTCTTACTCACTACAATGCCATGACCAACCTAAGAGGTTGGGGATACATATATATAGGCTTGGTGGGCAGCCAAGCATATGCTAAGATGCTAGTCTAAGATGCTAAACCGAAAAGCTGAAAAGCTAGTCTAAAATGCTAAAGCATAAAGCTGAAAAGCTAGTCTAAGATGCTAAAGCGAAAAGCTGAAAAGCTAGTCTAAGATGCTAAAGCGAAAAGCGTAAAGCGCAAAGCATAAAGCATAAAGCGCTTGCACAAGACTTATTCCATCATTCTCCCCTTAAGTCTTGTGCGTCGTCTTCTGGTAGATTTGAGTCATTCCAATCCTGGCGTGAAGCTTCTGAAACTTGATCCTACCAAAGGACTTGGTGAGAAGATCAGCAAGTTGGTCCTTGGTGTTGATGTAGCTTGCCTTGACGCTCCCTTCCTCCAAGCAGCCTCGGATGAAGTGGTACTTCACTCTGATATGCTTGCTGCGCTCGTGGAAAACAGGGTTCTTTGCCAAGGTCAGAGCGGACTTGCTGTCTACCCTGAGCTCCACTGCTTCAGCGTCTCTGCCAAGGAGATCACTAATTAGTCGAGCGAGCCAGAGCGCCTGAGTTGAAGCGGTGGAAGCCGCTATGTACTCAGCCTCGCAGCTGGACAAGGTCACCACCTGCTGCTTGACCGACTGCCAGCTAACAAGGCACTTGCCGAGGAAGAAGAGCACCCCGCTCGTGCTCTTGCTGGTGTCGATGTCGCCGGCGTGGTCACTGTCTCTGTACCCGATGAAATGTGCCGCCCCGGGACACCTCGGGTAGTGGAGGCCGTGGTCAAGAGTCCCCGCAACATAGCGGATGATCCTTTTGACGGCCTGCTGGTGCTCCGTTGTCGGTCGCTGCATGTACCGACTAACGTAGCCGACGGAGAACGTCAAGTCCGGCCGCGTGTGGGCGAGGTAGCGAAGGCTTCTCACAAGACGCCGGTACTGCGTGGCATCCACCTCTGCCGTGCTGTCACGGCTGAGCTTTAGCCTCTCCTCCATCGGAGTGAGAGCTGGGTTGCAGTCGGTGAGCCCAGCTAGCTAAACGATGCGCTTGGCGTAGGCGGTTTGTCGAAGTGTGATGCCGAAGTCGTCCTGGTGCACCTCGATCCCCAAGTAGAAAGAGAGAGGTCCCAAGTCACTCATCTAGAAGTTGGCCTTCATCTCCTCTTTGAACGCTGTCACCTCCGCATCCTTGGTGCCCGTGATCACCAAGTCGTCGACGTAGACACCCACCAGTAGGGCATTGTCGCCGTTGCCCCTCCGGTAGATGGCCGCCTCGTGCGGGCTTTGCTCGAAACTCATTCCCTTCAGCGTGGAATCCAGTTTGGCGTTCCACGCCCGTGGTGCCTGCCGCAAGCCGTAGAGTGCCTTGCGCAGGCGCAGCACCTTGCCCTCCTTGCCGGGGATGACAAATCCCGGCGGCTGATGTACGTAGACCTCCTCCTTAAGTCACCGTTGAGAAACACCGACTTGACATCCATGTGGTGGACGCGTCAGCCCTCCTGGGCAGCCAGCGCAAGAAGGAGACGCACGGACTCCATCCGTGCAACAGGAGCGAAGGCATCGTCGAAGTCGATCCCCTCCTGCTGCACAAACCCACGTGCCACCAAGCGAGCCTTGTGCTTGACGATGGCACCGACCTCATCCTTCTTCAGCTTGAACACCCACTTAAGGGTGATCGCGCGGTGTCCAGAAGGAAGGTCAGCGAGTTTCCAAGTGCGGTTCTTCTCAACCGCATCTATCTCTAGCTTCATCGCGGCGCGCCATGCCGCGTGTCCCGCAGCCTCAGCGAAGGAGCGAGGCTCGCCGTTGTCGCATGCAAAATGCAACTGTGCCTTCAGGTTGTGAGGCACCAGTCCCGGCACCGGTGCGTCGCCGATAAGGTCCTCCATCGTGCGATACCTCAACGGCTCACCGTCGTGGTACGCGTCGACATGCTTCTCGTCGTGAGGGAGCGGAGTAGCGAACTCCACCGGGTTGTGCTCGACATGAGCAGGTGCTGGTGTAGACGTGCCTGGAGGAGAAGCTGTTGGCGCCGGAGAGCGTGGCTGGCTGTGGTGGTGGCGGTGGGGAACTCGTTGCAACCGGCGTCATAGTCGCTGGAGTCAGTGGAGGCTCGGGGACTGGGGTAGGCGCGTTTGGCGAAGAAGAGTTGCCCACCCCCCAGCTCCCTCGAAGTGGACGTACTCGACGGTGAAGTCGTCGTACGCCGGAGTCGGGCCGTCGACCACCATCTTACCCCACGCTCAACCTCGCCCTTCGTCGAACACAATGTCGCGCGCCGTGCGCACACGCTGTGTCTTCGGGTCCAGGATGCGGTAGGCATTCGTGCCCTCCACGTAGCCGATAAACACTCCCGGAGTGCTCCTGTCGTCGAGCTTGCCGACGTGGCCAAGCTCCTTGACTAACGCGAGGCAGCCGAAGACGCGTAGGTGGGCAACCGCCGGCTTGCGTCCATGCCAAGCTTCGTACGGCGTCCTGCCGCCGAGCGCCTTGGTGGGCGAGCGGTTGAGGATGTAGACGGCTGTCACCACCGCCTCTCCCCAGAAGATGGCCGGCATCCCCCTCTGCTTGAGGAGGGCTCGGGCCATCCCCATCACCGTCTGGTTGCGCCGTTCGACGACGCCGTTCTGCTGCGGGCTGTACGGCGCGGAGTAGTGGAGCTGAATCCCCTCGTCAGCGCAGTACGACGCGAACTCAGCCGCCGTGAATTCGCCGCCGTTGTCGGTGCGTAGCACTCGAAGCTTGCAGCCGCACTCCTTCTCTGCCGTAGCCAGCTGACGCTTGATAGCATCAGCTGCTGCCGCCTTGGTGTCGAGGAGGTATGCCCACATATAACGGGACACGTTGTCGACGAGTAGCAGAAAGTAGCGCCGGCCTCCAGGTGTGGCCGGTGTCACGGGACCGCAGAGGTCGTCGTGCACCAGCTCCAGCTTTTTCTTGGCACGAAAGCTCAACTGACGAGAGCTGGAGTCGTCGTTGCTTGGTGAGGACGCAGATGTCGCAGAGCTGCTCCACATGTTCGACCCGTGGCATGCCCTGCACCATCTCTTTGTCGCCAAGCTGCTTCAGAGCCTCAAAGTTGAGATGTCCAAAGCGCTCGTGCCACAGCCAAGCGTTGTCATCACAGCGGGCTGCGAGATACACGGGCTGCCCACCTGCACATTGAGGACGTAGAGGCGATTGATGTCTCTATTTACCTTGGCAAGAAGGCGACGATGGCGGTCCCAGATCCTCATGATTCCAGCTTTGATCTCCACGCGCGAGCCATTCTCATCCAGCAGGCCCAGCCTGATGATGGAGTTCCTTAGAGCAGAGATGAAGTAGACTCCAGTGAGGAGTCGGTGTTCGCCAGTCTTGGCGACGAGAACAATGGAGCCAATGCCCCTGATGTCCACAGCCGAAGAGTCGCCGAACTTGACGGAGCCGTGCATGTCGACGTTCAGGTCGGAGAAGAACTCCCTGCGACCCATCATGTGGTGAGTGGCACCACTGTCGAGGAACCAGCCGTCGATCTTGTCGTCGCTGGAGCCGTCACCGAGGAAAGCGTGTGCACTCGGCTCGTCGAGGTTGAGGAGAGCTGTTGCGGCCGATGCTGCTGGTGGTAGCTCGATGCTCCCGTGTGCTAGGAGCAGAGCCGGATTCTCCTCCTCAGCCTGTGCGACGTGAGTCTGACCGCGCCTCGGCTGTCGACAATCCCTGGCCCAATGGCCAGGCTTGCCACAGTTGCGGCATATGTCGTCTCGTGCCACCCTGCGCTCGCCGGCGGCGCCGCCCTGGGTGCCTCCGCGGGTGTCACCCTCGGTACGTCCACGCGCCTTGCCCTGGGCGCCTCCGCGCGCCTTGCGCGGCTTGTCGTTCTTGCGGCTGCCTGTCGAGGAAGAGGGCTCCCCCTTCTTCAGATCAGCCTGGCGGGCCTCCCACTGCTCCTGAGTGAAATGGAGCTTACTGTCAATGATGACAGCCCCTGAGGGAGGCAGTGGCTCGTCATTGTCGACGACCTTGAGGCGACCTATCGCAGGAGAGGTCCAGTAGAGACTCGATCGAGCGAGCGATCTGTTTGTACTTCTCGGGAACGCAGCGGAGGAGCTTCTCGACAGCTCTCTCTTCGTCGATGGTGTCGTCGCCGTACTGCGCGAACTTATGCAGCAGAGTGTTAAGACGGAGAACAAAGTCATCGACGTCTTCACCCAGTTTGAAAGTCAGGCTCTCCCACTCACTGCGCAGTGCCTGCAGCGTGGACCTGCGAGCTCGATCGCTGTCGATGCGCGCCGCAGCGATGGCGTCCCAGGCCTCCTTAGCAGTTCGCTTGCAAGCAAGCGAAGACTGCATCTCAGGTGGGACTACAGCAAGGAGGGCCTCCAACGCCCGTCGATCCTCGTCGTAGTCGACGTCGCTTACCGGACCGCCTCCCACATGTGCCGCACCTGAAGCTTCACCCTCATCACCATGGACCACTCGGCGTAGTTGGTCTTAGTGAGGAGAGGCCATCCACCACCGGCACCGGCGTCCCTGACGACGGTCTGGAAGCCGTGGTGACCATGGCGCCGATCCGGGGAAGGAGAGCCACGCCACCTGTGAAGGCTGCGCTCGTCATCGTCCCGTCTTTCGTGCCGCCGGTTGTACTCCATTTGGGCCTCCAGCTGTGCCGCCTGCTCCCGCAGTCGCTGGGCCTTCAGCGCGCGGTCGATGCGCGGGTCGCGCCAAGGGTCACGTTCGCCGCGTCCGTCAGGAGCACGGC
>BCLF01000030.1:2433161-2450673 GCA_001602275.1 Zoysia japonica | reverse complement strand
TGCGGCCGCCAACCTCGCCGCCCGAGCCGCTGCTGCCGTGGCCTCTGTTGCCACCCGCTCGCGCTCCTCTGCCGCGGCGAGGTCGGCCTCCTGCCGACGTCGCACGCTCGAGGGAACCGAGCGGTGAGAGCCTCCTGCGGACATGGCACGCCGCTAGCGGGGAAGAGTCGCGGAGGTTGCTACTGCACTGGGAAGAAGCCGCCGAGTCGCTGGCTGCCGGTAGAGCACAGGAACCGACGGGGGAGGGAGTCGAGCAGCGAGACTGACGTCTCCACTGGAGAGAATCACGAGTGGAATTGGATAGATCACAGAACCATACGGCTCTGATGCCAATTGTTAGTCGCAACACTCGCATTGTGTTGGATGACACTTAGTGTTGGGGGTAACTCTCTCCATGTTTCTTACTCACTACAATGTCATGACCAACCTAAGAGGTTGGAGATACATATATATAGGCTTGGTGGGCAGCCAAGCATATGTTAAGATGCTAGTCTAAGATGCTAAAGCGAAAAGCTGAAAAGCTAGTCTAAGATGCTAAAGCATAAAGCTGAAAAGCTAGTCTAAGATGCTAAAGCGAAAAGCTGAAAAGCTAGTCTAAGATGCTAAAGCGAAAAGCGTAAAGCACAAAGCATAAAACATAAAGCGCCTGCACTAGACTTATTCCATCACTTACCATTTACCTTGATCATGATTTAATGCTGTCAGCTTAATAACAGGCAGAAAATGATTAGGATTGCATAATTTTTGTTGTTTTATTTTGGTGTTTCAAGATTTGATTCTTGAACCCACTGTTTTCAATATGTTTCATATCTAGGGGTGAAATTTTCCAGTCCCGACCGGTCCTCGTATACCGTATTAGTCAATTTCTCCCAGCCGTTTTTGATTTCGCATATGATAAACAGGAACGGGTAAATACGGGATGCGGGATCGGAAACGAAGCGGCCGTTTTCCTACCTTTTTTGCCGGTACCCTGTATTGGGCCGGGATTTCCTTTTTTTTTTTGCCCCGTTTATTCCTATGTGGGACGAACGGAACCGAACCCAAACCCAGCATGTAATTCGAGCTAGGCGAGGTCGACGAGTCTGTCAGAGCGTACAAGGAGGTAGTTGACAAGCCCGAGGTTAAGAAGATCTTGCGTGGGTTGGTGCCGATGAGCACGAACACGTGGACGCGAGCATCCTCGACGGTGAAGTTGGACTCCTAGCCGAGAGCATCGAAGCAGCGGGGCGGCATGGCCAGGATCTGCTGGTGCACGGCGATGGCGGACTCCCTACACGGATGCTTCTGGATCCTCGTGCGGAGGCAGTGGAGGTTGAAGAATTTTCTGGCTGCCTACGGAGGAAGATGACGACTGTCATGTGGAGCTGAATGGAGGCACGTGACAGTGCCTCGCGCTGCTTTCTAGCATTCGGTTATGGACTTTAATGTTGAGGCCTCCCAGCCCAAAGAAAAATTCATTCACACGTTCATGGCCCCATGAATTACTCTGTTCTAGAGACCTAATGGACAATTCTTACCGGCAGGATTACTGTAGTTGCTACATGGGTGGGGAGATGTTCCCGACTTAAATTACCGGTTCCCTACTGATACCGATATATTACCATCCGGATTATTTCTTTTGCGGGGTTCCCGATATCTTACTGATCATTTTCATTACCGCTATTCCCTTTTTTGTTTTCGTCCGATAAAATAAATATGAACATGAAAATGGTACGAGTGTTTTCCCAACCGTTCCCTACGTTTCATCCCTAGTCATAACCTGATATGGATGGAGGAGCATACCTGCAATTATTATTATTCCATACTTATTTGTCTGTTTTGGATTTTTTTTCTTAATTCTATCTGTTTTGGTTTTAGGTCTTGACAAAAGTACATATTTCTGTTTTTATGTATATGTATACATTATTTTAAATATTGGGACCCTAAATATGCTCTTGTTGAAATGACACAGATTTATAAACGATTAAACAAACTTCTTGGGGTAAAGAATAATTTGGAGTCCGGATTATCTTGGAGTCTGGTTCGCTGTTTTGCTGATAGCAAGGCCATGCTTCCCATAAAGAAAGCACAATCAGCGGTTTGCAACTCCAAGACAGCCCTTGCTTTCTCAATTATGGATGAGTGTTTCCGACCACATATTGATGAGAGAAGTGGGATTAATATGATTCACAATGTTGTGTATAACTGTGGGTAAGTATCCACTGCCCTTTTTGATTCGTCATAATTCCATAAACAATTAAGATGAATGTAATTATACCAACATGGTTATGTATGTCGAATTGGGAGTTCAATATGAAGTTCAATAAGATGAATTCTTATTTGGAGGCTGGCATGAAGTTTCCTAAAACTTTCATTTTTGTGTTAGATTTCATAGGATCCACTTCATTTTTTTATTGCCGCAGCCATAAAAAAATGCACCACTTCACATTTTGAAATTCTGTAATATTCTATTGCAGGTCGAACTTCTGTCGATTAGACTTTAGTGGCTTCTATACATTTATCCTGGAGCGGGGTGATGAAGTCATCGCCACAGCATCTGTTAGGTATATCTTAATGGGCATATGCTATTTTCTTTTGATATCAAACATGAATTAGTTTTGTTTGTTTTAAAGAGTTCTAGTGATTTTATAGAAAATTACGCTTCCTTTTATGAACGCAGAACTATATCAGTTCTAGCTGGGAACAACACGGTTCTAAGACATTATATTTGTTTTGCTGCATGAATCAGGATTCATGGAACTGACATAGCAGAAATGCCATTCATAGGCACCAGGGGCATGTATAGGCACCAAGGAATGTGCCGTCGGCTGCTCGATGCAATTGAATCAGTAAGTTGCTTTTTCTCTGGGAGATACATCCATGTGAGTACTAGTTTGCAGTTGTTGCTGTTACAGTACATATTTTGTTGCTTTTGGGCAATCCAGTTTCCATGTAGGCTGACGGTATTATTTCAGACATCAATAGTTGCAGACTTGTCATCCATGTAAATTACTCTCTCCGTCTATGATTGTTGGGCGTATTAGCGAAATTGAGTTTTCTACTATTGTTGCCTTGTTTGGCGCATTTCTGTTGGCCTCCTCGGCCTCTGCGCATGGCTATGTCAAGTTAATTGCACGATGCTTTGAGTTGGCGCAGGATTAGCCCTGGATTGGTTGGCCGCAGGCCACAATTTGACTACCATGCATGCAGAGTTAATTAGCATCGGCCATATGCGCAAAATCGAAGAGGCAGGAGTTAATTAGTACAGGAGTTACGTGCGATAGTTTAACTAGTTGGTCTCCGTGCCATGGCCTAATGCGTCTAACAATCCTGGATGGAGGGAGTATGTAGTTTCTCATTAAATGATTTATATTTGTGATTTATACCATCTCTACTTTGGCCCTGTTTGGGGGAGCTTTTGCTTTTCATTTATTTATTTTTGAGAAGCAAGGGTTTGGAGAAGCCAAATTTGGATTTTGGAAAAGCAGGCTTTTTGGAGAAGCGGAAGATATATGTTTGGCGTACCTTGCTTTTGGGGATGATGGCTACCGATGGGGATGAGGATGGACAGACGGTGGCGACTCGGCACGACGGCAGTGGCTTGGGACAGAGACGCTGGATGGCTGCGACGGCTTGAGACGGAGACGTCAGGGTGGATCCGGGCTGGATGAATGCAGCGAGTACTAGCTCAAGGCAGTGGCAGGTAGCCGGCAGCGGCAGGTAGCCGGCAGAGATGTTGGGGGTGAGATCAAGGCTGCAGGGACGAGCTCGATGTGGCGGAGACATCGAGGGTGGGATTGAGGCGGCGGGGATGAGTTCTAAGCGGCCCAAAGGCGGGTCAAGCTCGAGACGCTGATGGAAAAGCAGATAAGTGACTCCCCGCTCACTTCTCCGCTTTTAGATCAAAACGTTGGGATGCCGCGTTTCGCCGGTTAGAGAAGTGAGGCCGTTTGGCGGCGCTTACGCAGCTTCTTGCGTTTGGAGATGCAGAAGCCTTGAAACGCTACCCCAAACAGGCCCGTAATGTGATTGCAGAATTGATTGTAACATTGGTTAGTAGGTGATTGTTTTTGCATCTACTTTGTCAGCCATTAGTCAGATAGATGAGCATGCTTTCAATATTCTAATCATAACTGCCATTTATTGCAATGTCCAAAGTATATTCTGAAGTGGTGTCAATTCTATCATTTGTTTTTGTGAGGCATAGTAATATGAAAGCTAAAATTGCATTTTCCTTTTTATGTTGATGTTCAGAAGAAGAGATATACGAACTGACTTTAGGTTTTAACCCTGTGTTTCACTTAAGACAACTAGATTATATGTAATCTTTATCAAACCACATTTTTTTGGGTAGAGCTCTTGTTGTTGCATTGTCCTTCCAGATTTTCTGACTTTTTTTGGGTTAATTTTGTTTTTTAGGCCCTTGGTCTTCTCAATGTTCGGAAACTGGTAATACCTGCTGTACCTGAAATGGAGAATACTTGGACTAAATTTTTTGGATTTAAGCCTGTTGGTCCTTCCAAGAAACAAAAAATCAAGTCCGTTAATCTCTTTATCATCAATGGTACAAGTCTTCTGGAGAAGATGTTGCTGCCAACAGGAAAAGTGGATGGACAGACCACTACCATGCCAGGTATGAACCTTTTTTAGAACAGTTTCTCTAATATTAGTAGTAGTATCTTATCCAGCAATGCCGTAGATTCAAATCACAATAATGCTAATTTGTTCATGCAGTTAATGATGTTGGATGTGATAAGATAGATTGCGAAGCAAGTGGATCCCTAACACATGTTCATGTTTCTCGTGGACATGATGTTGGAAATGATCTTAACATTAAGGATCATGAGAATCCTTGTCCGTCAACTGGAAACTTTGCCGGTTTGATGCCTGAAGATCTGCCTCCTCCTGCTGAAGAAAATGAAGGGACTCTAGAAAGGACATCTCTGTTGTCCGTTGCTGATGTTAAGTTGAATACACTTCCAGGAGTTGATTGTGAAGATAATGTGCAGATTAATTCGGAAGCAGACGATATTCAAGATGGAAAATTCACAGAAACGAATGGGAAGTTGGCCGCTTCAAAAACTGTTGCAGAATTGAATAATGAAGATAAATCTATTTCCAGTCATATAAATTCACTTGCTATTCATGCAACAGTGGATGTAGATCCATGTTCAAGTTCATACGATGAGATTGGGAAAGGTGAAACTCATCCGTCTAGTGAACTTTCTGTTGAAGCTGCTCCCATAACAGATAAAACCGAATCTAATGTGAAAATCAAAGCTCTTTCTGCTATCCCTGCCAATGAAGAGGATGGAAGGTCTTGTGTGGTCCCTGTTGGTGGTCCTTCAGTCTCTATGGATAGAAAGCCTGATAACTATGATTTGAAAACTAAGGTTGATGGTCATTTCCAAAGCTCAACAGAAGCTAAAGGGTCAAATGATATAACTAATCTAGTAAACAGAACATCAGCTGGTGCCTATAAAGGTGCGGGTGAAGAGTGCAGTGCTTCTGCAGTTAACTATGGAGTGTCCATTAATGGGTATGTTCATCAAAGGGAGGCTATGAAGGACAAAACTGGCTCACTTTCACCAGAGTTGGAACATTCTTCTATGAGCATTGATATGACGGAGAAATTAAATGAGTCAAAGTCGCTTGAAACTCATAAGGTTGAAGTGAATGATGTGACTTTTAAATTGGGTATGAAACATGAGGGCTTCAATAATCCAGGAATTACAACTCTGATGCGTAACATTTCAAATGAAGTTTGTGGTGAAGTAATGGCTAAGCCTCCCCTAAATTGTGGTGAGAGTCAAGTTCATGGAGAGGATGACATACACAGCAGTGGCATGGAAAAGGGCCTAGCTTCTAAGGAATCTGTCAATGCATGATAGGTTTTTTCTGCTACATATGGTATCCATCTAGAGAAGGCAAATACAAACCTCCGTATACAAATACATGCCAATTTTGATTTTTTGCTAAATGTTTGACTCTTCGTCTTTTCTATAAAATTTTGACATATGGATATAAAAAAATAGGATAAAGTCCAAATTACTACCCTCAAGTATAGCCTAAGTCTAAATAACCCTCTAAACTATTTTTTAGTTCATTGTCCCCACAACTTTGCCATTTGGCTCAATTTACCCCTTACTACAATTTGTCTTTTTTGTTTCTCCTTCTATAATCGTAATCATAAGCTAAAAATTACGAGATGATAGAGCACATAATCACACGTTAAAAAATACATCATAATTTGTTTATTGTTATTTTCATAGTAAAGGATATTTAATAATAAATTAATCCTTATTGTACAAAACAATATGAAAATAATGATAAAAAATATGATGTATTTTTTTAACATGTGTTATGATGTGCTTTACCATCTTGTAAAATTTTAGCTTAAAATTATGCTTATATTTTGGAGAAACAAAAAAGACAAATTATAGTAGAGGGTAATTTGAGCCAAATGGCAAAGTTGTGGGGATAAAATGAACCAAAATAGTAACTATTTATGATGACAAATCTTATGATGTTATTTATAATTTAATTAACTAAATGTTTTAAAAATTATTATTAGTCGAAACATAAATAGTAAAAAGTCAAAATGTTCAAGTATTTGTAAATGGAGATTTGTAATTTAACATAGAGCTTGCCCTATTTAAAAAATTCTTCCCTACATTTTGCCTTTTTTTCCACCGTTTTCGCTACAAATATGTTGAATGGTATGGTTTTATAGACAACATCCACTTATGGACACGTGGTAGTTTCATAATGTCATATTGACGACAAAGATCCTTAGTATTTCCAATAGATTTTTGAGTTTAAATAGAGCAGCATCATTTGATCTTTTGGAAGTGCATTCCAACTTTTGTTTGGCTAGGGAAGGAGATAATGACTTGAATGCCTCTTTGTAACAGTAGTTGTAATCTTAGATACTTCGGTGCTGAATCATCCTATGGAAGTCATACCTCTGGTGCAATTAGGGAACACTTGCTGATTGTTAAATTAAGCTTCAAGTATTAGTAATGAAAGATGTCAATCACCACAGCTAGGGGTACTACTGTCGAAATTGGGTGATTAATACTAACTAATATGTGAATACAGCTTCAACATCTCAGTTCTATTGTAGACAACATTTTATGCAGTCACATGAACTTGCACCTTATTTATTTATGCCTGCTTGAGTTCCTTATGGTCATATCTTTTGATTCAGCAATCTTCTTTTTGTACAATCAGCCGAGTCATTGGTTTGGAAGGAAGTGTTTTGCCGGACATCAACTTTGCTGTTCATTCCTTGTTAATATTTGTGGATTCCTTGGGATAGTGTGAATGAGTTATTTTGGTAAGATATTTTCTTGATCACTAATAAGCTTTGTTCATATGCTGTGGAAGGTTGGAATTTCATCTTATATTTCTTATGGTTTGGAAGGTTTGAATTTCCATCTTTTTACAAATCTGGGCCACATTATCAGATGTAGTTTAGAAGTCCCATCTATAAAGTTGTGCCAGCTCATAAAGAAAAAAAAAGAACCATTTTAACTGTAACTTCTGATTTCTTGTTGGGCAGTGTTACAGACTCGCACTGCCTGTTAACATCCCAAGGCAGCATCTTTTTCATTCCACTTTCACTCAATCTCTATGCCTTTGGCCCTTGAAACTGACTTCTGAATTATCTTTATCATCAATGCTGCAATGCATAGCATTGCCTCTATTTTCAGCTGTATTCAAGCAGTGATAGAATATGCTTGCTGAGGACTAATTTATGTTAGAATATGTTAATTTTTCTTTGTGTGTGTTCCTGTGTTGGTTCTACTTTGGGTAAAACTGCAATTGCTATGATTAATGCTGATACTTTGACTTTAATTAGCTGGGAAGCAAATTTGTACCTTTACATTTCCTTAGGCAAACATTCCAATGATCTATAATGATTCTGCACATGAGAATCCCCCCGCTTCATTTATTTTATTATGTCCTAATGTTGTTGTGGTTATTTCGCAATTCTCTATTTCTGAACTTGAGATATCTTCACTTTTTTTTTTCTGTGCTGATAGGTTGCGAAGCAACAGGTGACAGTTTGGTATTCTGTGAGAAGCATGTCTCAATTCGGCCGCACTTCCCAATGGCCATAGCTCAACAAACTGGTTGCATTTTGTAACCGTCACCTGTCAGTGCTTCAAGAATTTTGTTCTTTCGCCGAGGCTGTAGATGTGTAGATCATGTAGCCTTGTGAGCAGGCATAAGTAGCCTGCACCACCCATACGATCCACAAGCTGGGTCGACTTTTTGTTATCGTACCTTCTCTTCCTGATGCACCTGAGATGTCCCTGAAGAGGGTTATGCATGGATAAGAGGAGTATGGATAATTTCCCTTAGCTATCTTACCCTGTACAGATATAAAAGCCATCCTTATCGTATGCTTCTTTTGTTGGTAAAATAGTAAATTCATCGTTGTGATTATTCTAGTTACTATTACTAGAATTCCGAGTGGCTGTTTATGTCACTTTGACTCTTGTTTGGTGCAAAACCAAAAGCCGGTCTGTACATGTGACATCTTAGATCTCTTAAGGGTGCCACAAGATTGGTGAAATGGACACTACAAAGGGCTGGAAATTCACCTGTTTTCGCATTTTGGCCCTGCTATGCTACACGATCCAATTTCATTTAAGGCTTGTTTGCATTTTTGGAATTGAATTCATTCTAACAATTACAATTTAGACATAGATTAATTAAGTAAATATAGTTGTATATAGAATATATTTGTATATTTATTGTTAGGTATATAAGAGATATATGTCGCATTATTATTGTAGAGAATTGAGTTGAAAAGTGTGTTATAAGTTAGAGGATAGAATCGTAGCACTATGTAGAATCTATTTTCATTCCTCGTTACGTTTATTACACTATGTTTATTATGTTTATTTGTGAGTTTGAGAAAGTTACGATTTGTGAGTTTGAGAAAGTTGTGAAATGTCTAATCTATTCTATTATGTAGATTTTAATTTTTTTTAAATGGAAAGATCTAAACAGCGTCTTAATACATTTAATATTTTTGAAATTGAAACTAGATGTTCAAAAAAATGCAAGCAAAATGCCGATGACGCGGTAACGATTGGCTGAATTAACAATGACAGCCAATGGATTGCAGAAAAAGGAAATAAAATCGGGCGGGCCACATTACCTGCGCACCTCACGGTGGCCCAATTAGCTGAATTAACAATGACAGCCCATGAAATGCAGCCCATGAAATTCATGCCCCTCGATCCCGTCCTCCAATCCATCTTAGCCGTCCATCCACTTTGCCTAGGGTTCACTCCGTCGGACTCCCCCCAAACTATATAACCACTTCTCACACCGCCGCCACGCCCACGAAGGAGGAACCCCACCCCGCGCCGCCGCCGCCGCTTCCTCCTCCGGTGGTTGCACCAGCAGCACCTGCCGCCGTCGCCATGGTAAGATCCGTTACTCCTATCTTTTCCGCTTCTTCTTTTCCTGCGGGCTGATATGGACTGACGCGTGGCTCGTTGTTCCGCTTGTAGTCGCTCGTCGCGGGTGAGGACTTCCAGCACATCCTGCGTCTGCTGAACACCAACGTGGACGGCAAGCAGAAGATCATGTTCGCCATGACCTCCATCAAGGGTATCGGGCGCCGCTTCTCTAACATTGTCTGCAAGAAGGCCGACATCGACATGAACAAGAGGTCAGTTTTACCATCCGTTCCCTGCGTTGTTGATTCATGCAGTGTGATTTGTGCTTAGTTCATGAGCAATTGGTGGTACAATAGCGCATGAGGGCGTGGTTGCATGGAGTTCGATTGCAGCTTCAGCTTGCTAGGTAGTGAGGATTTTAGGCCTAGAATTGATAATTTGGAGGAGTCTTTAGGAGCTGAGCTTTTGTGTCTGGGGTTGCCTAGATCCTGTTTAGTCTCTACATAGTTAGTTTGTGCCCAAAAAAAGTCTTCTGTGTGACTGTTCGAAGGTCAGATGGATTTACATTAGGGTGATGATTTTCTGGTACTTCTGCCTAGCATTAAGGTTATTATTAACTTGTTTGCTAATAACATGACATCGCTGAGGCTTGTGCCATTTAGAACATCTTGGGTCAGCATTTTAGGTCTAGGATTCTGAAAACAAGATGGAATTACAGTGTTTTATCTGCTAATCACCTGCACCCAAAAAAATGTTAGTCGCACACCATTTACTTGTAAAATGATGCTGAATTTAGCATTATTTAGATCATATACCTCTTTATTGTGTACTTATCATTTGAAAATTTAAATGAATTGCCATGCCTTGTAATAGTTCTATGGCTGGTAGGCTTAGTTAACCTGAGAATTGGTTGCTGGATGATGAATTATTTTGATTTACCCTTGTTTCAAGTTACTTGTCAACTAGAACAAGTTACTAATAATTAAGTATGCTCATTTTCACTAAACTGAACATGAATAGCAAACTGTGCTTGTAAGACGCAAGTTTTTGAAGTGTTTAGCACTGTTGGAATTGCATTTCTGACAGTTAAATCTATGCAGGGCTGGTGAGCTGACCTCGGAGGAGCTTGAGCGCCTCATGACTGTGGTTGCGAACCCCCGCCAATTCAAGGTTCCAGATTGGTTCCTGAACAGGAAGAAGGACTACAAGGATGGTAGGTTCTCCCAGGTTGTCTCCAATGCCCTCGACATGAAGCTCAGGGATGATCTTGAGAGGCTGAAGAAGATCAGGTTCTTTCAGCACATTCTTGTGTTAGCTTAGTTTCATTAAGTCCTTGAGCATTGAGCATGCACTCAGGCCATTCTTTCAAGACATTGTTGAAACATTAGCTTAATTCACTTGTTAATTCATACCTAGTTGTTGAAGTTCTGATTAGAGCATTTGTTCTGTTTTCAGTAAGCAACTAACTTATTTGTATTGTCCAGGAACCACCGTGGTCTGCGTCACTACTGGGGCCTCCGTGTCCGTGGCCAGCACACCAAGACCACCGGCAGGCGTGGAAAGACTGTTGGTGTCTCCAAGAAGAGATAAACCCTGTCCCAAGGAATGGTATTGCTGGCTTATCTTCTGAACATCTTCATCAATGCGAAACTTTGCTCTATGTACCGTGGGAGAATGTTTATCTTAGGATAGGTGTGAGTTGTTTAAGCATGTTTGTAACTGGGTACCGAGCAGAGTTCGTTGGTACCTTAGTTGCTAGTGGTATCTGAACCAGAAAAGTTTTGGGACGT
Organism: Zoysia japonica; assembly: GCA_001602275.1. NCBI lineage: Eukaryota > Viridiplantae > Streptophyta > Magnoliopsida > Poales > Poaceae > Zoysia > Zoysia japonica. Next base: position 2,439,482 of record BCLF01000030.1, on the reverse strand, counting down.
CCAGCGAAAATGTGTTTGTTTTAATTGAGTACTCCATTCCATGTTCGTGATATAGTTATTTTCTGTTTGGCATAAGCCCCTTTTTGTTTCCCGGATCCTGATGTCTATGATGCTCTGAATTTTGTTTGCCATTGACGCTCGTATATATTCACGAATATCGCGATTCCACTGGAGGTTTTGCCGGCCGTCATACTCTGCCGCTGTGTTGCATCCCGCTCGCCTTGGATTGCTGATTTATCGTTATGTAAACCTTTGACTGAATAATATTCTAATAGCATCACGTTTGAAATTAATTTTTTTCAATCTATAAACAGTCTGTTCTTATCATTTGGCCTTTTTGGCCCAGATGGTCACGCCGTATCACTTGATGGCTAATGATCGATTATTGGAAGGACGAAGCAGTGAGAAAACTGAGCCAACCTTGTTAACTTCCACCATGTTTTCAACATTTACGTGAAGCGTATCTATAGCATTGTGTTACAGTTATTTTTCGATAATTTTTGGAAAAACGTTATATTCTTACTAAAACAAACATCAACTTCCAAATTGTTGAGTTCATATTTGCATATTCGATAGAAGGATTCCTCGAGCTGTTCAAATGCCAATTGTCACGCACCCCAATTTGCCTATGCAAGTATTGCCCATGAAGTATATTACTCTCTTCGTCTTCGTAGAGTTCACAAGTTTTCTCTTTTTACTTGTTATTTTTACTTCTCAATATACTTTTCTATATTTTTGTTTTCAGCGCATTTCACTTTTTTCACTGTCTTTGATTCGTACACTAAATAGGTACGGAGGGAGTTGTTTGTTAATCATGCAACGATGACGGGAACATCACCTTCAAGTGCATGCATTGCTCTAGCAACATGCCAAACACAACCAACGGATCTACCAAATCCATCCAATAACAATCGAACCAATCAACGGATCTACCAAATCTCAGTACACACGGCCCTTACAAATTGTTCATGTTGCTGTTTTTGTAGCCTCGAGCATCAATCAGAGCTGTTAGTAGGAAGAGTTGGGTCACCTATCGCAAGTGCAAAGAATCTAACACAGCCCTATATAAACAAGCACACAAGCGAGTCCACAGGCAAGCTCACAGCCCAGGAACACGTGCACACACGAGAGCCCGCAAAGAACGTCCCGATGGCTTCGTAAAGAGCGCGCACGACGACGACGCCGAGCCTCCTCGTGGCCGCGGCGTCCGCGCTCCTCCTCTTCCTCGTCCTAGCGCCCCACGGCGCGGCGCAGCCGTCAGCAGCGTCTCCGCCTGCGCCGTCGTCGGGGAGCGGCGGCTGCACGATGGAGATCGTGAGTTTGGCGCCGTGCCTGGGCTACATCTCCGGCAACGCGTCGAAGCCGAGCTCGTCGTGCTGCTCGGCGCTGGCGAGCGTGGTGGCGTCGAACCCGCGGTGCCTCTGCGTGGTGCTCGGCGGCGGCGCGGCCTCGCTCGGCGTCGCCGTCAACGACACCCGCGCGCTCCAGCTCCCCGCCGCGTGCAGCGTCAAGACGCCGCCGGCCAGCCAGTGCAAATGTGAGCTTGCAATCTACTAGTACTTCGTTCATCGATCACGTACTGTTATCTTGGCATGACTGATCGGCGTTGCCTTGCAGCCGTCGGCGTACCCGTGCCGTCTCCTCCGGCGACGCCTGCCACGCCCACGACTCCGGCAAGCCCTGAAACACCGGCAGTGCCTACTGTTGCTCCTGCTACAGGTGTGCATGCACGTCATAGTATTTTTTTTTTTATAAAAAAAATCATTACAAACTGCACTACTATGTCGGAGTAATCGTTGCCTCAACTCATGGTGAGCTAACGTGCGTCGCATCCGTTGATGAACGCAGGAGCCGGGACGAAGACCTCAACCCAGGCGGCGCAATCTTCCGGCGGCCGGAGCGTCGGCGAGTCGGTTCTCCCTGTCGCTGCCGCCGTCCTCTCGGCAGCATTCGCCTTGCTCCAAGCTTGACCCACAGAGGCGCCACACTGTTTCATATTTCGATATAAATGTTTCCGTATATGCGATCTGATTTTCAGAATTTGTGGCGCTTGCTCGTGGTGCGCCGACGTTGGTCGCCTGACCAGCTTGACAAGTGGGTAATTGTATTTTTCATGGCGGGCTCGTGCTGGTGGAGGTGTCATTGTGTGAATATGTAAGCTCTGTACGCATTCTTTGCTCGTAAACATTTGATTGTTGATGAGACAAGACTGCTTAATTTTCATCTTAGAACGAGTACTACCCCTGTTAAAAAATAGTACTCATCATTTTGTATTGAGCAAATTCCTTATCGGCCATCAGAAGTTTTGTGCTTTCTTTATCCGCCGTCTAAATTTTGCGATTCTCTTGTCCGTTATCACTTTTAATTTCTTTTTTCTTATTTACCATTGCTGTTAAAATCTAACAGAATGTGCTTGGCAACATAATAAAAAAGATCAAATTACCTCTCAAAATGAGTGAAGTACAAATCGTTTATTTTCTTTAAAATAAACATGGAACCGTTATTTCAAAAAATAATAATGATTTCAAATATGGTTTGTCTGACATCAAAATATGATTTCAAATAATGCTTCCATATTTATTTTAAAGAAAATAGTTGATTTGTACTTCACTCATTTTGAGGGGTAATTTGGTATTTTTTATGTGTTGCAAAGCATATTCCGTTAGATTTTAACGGCAATGGTAAATAGGAAAAAGGGAATTAAAAATGATGGCGGATAAGAGAATCGTAAAATTTAGATGACGGATAAGGAAAGCGCAAAATTTTTGATGATAAATAAAGAATTTGCTCTTTTGTATTCGGGTATGAAAATTAAGAAGAGTGAAAAACGTAAAATGATCTGAAAATAAGGAGAGATAGAAATAGATAGATATTAGGAAGACTCGTAAAGAGAATGTTGTATCGAGAAGTGAGAATAACTTATAATTTAAATTTTTTTGAAAAAGTTAGACTAACTTATAATTTAGAATAGAGGAAATAGCATTTAAAACTCTACCGTTAGAGTTTTAAATGCTACACCCTCCGTTCCAAATATAAGCATTTCTAAGTTTAGTCAAAGTCAAACTTTTATCACTTTAACAACTTAATAATATATAATTAATTAATATATAATTAATAATATTTTATCATATAAAAATTATATTTTTTGAACATGCAATACCTCTAAAAGAATCAACTTTGAAAATTTAATAATCCCTCCGTTCTTTAATTGAAGTCACCGTTGACTTTTAAATTCAATTTTGACCATTTGTTTTATTCAGAAAAATTTGATAAATTTTATATATTTTGATATAATTTGATTTATCATTAGAGTTATTTGAATAACAACTTAAAATTTTACACATCTGAACAATTTTTTTTAATAAGATAGTAATCAAAGTTGAATTTAAAAGTCAATTACGATATTAATAAAAAAACGGAGGGAGTATGTCATTTGTAGCGAACCAAGATATTATTATGTACAGATACCAATGTCACTGAATCATTGCCCTAGTGCCTTTGCTCGCGGGTTGTTTAATTCCTCTAATATAAACCGGTAATCATTCTGGAATCATGTAATTCCAAACCAAACCAGAGAACCAAAAGACCTGTAACCTAGTCGAACCTAGTCAGTTGTCATCGGATAGTTAGCAATTTGTCCAAAGAAGTCAGGATAACCTTCCCAACCGCTCTTTCTCTGGACTCCCATTAACCACCCACCGAGGTAACGATGTGTGTCAGTGGCTTTGTCCTTCGCAAATCACCGAGGCTTCCACCCATTCTCTTGCATCTTTCATACCTGAAGCCCAGATCATACAGCTAATTAGCCTTCAGAGCTAATCAAGTGGATCTGCCATGTCCGAGCGGGCCTCTTCCGCGAGCATGTCCTTCACCTCACAATCCTTGCGGCCATCGTCGGTCACCTTCTGAAAAATACAGTAAGCCATGCGGGTGCCATCGACCCTGCAGGTCACCTCCTTCGACGTGCACGTGCAAGCGTCGTTGATGCTGGAGAGCTTGGCAAGCAGATCCGCAATGGTGGCCAGCTCCTTGCTCGCGTAACACCTGCCATTATCATTGAATCGAATCGTGCATATAGAAAAGAAACGGGGTTCAGATCAAGAAACGATTGCTTGCGATGGAAGTTAATATGACATACGGCTCGCTATCTTTGGCACTGTCGCTGTCGTTCAGGGGCTCATGGGCGTCCTCCATCCGCTTCATGATCTCCCCGTCGGCCGTCGAGTCTGGACTATGAAGGGGGCGCGGACGAGCCGGTGGGAGAAGATGCGGAAGTTATCGAGAGAAGGCCGGGGCGGGGCCGGTGAGGGGGGAGATGGAGGTGGAATGGTGGAGGGGAGCGGGGGCTCCGGGAGCAGAGCCCCGACCCTGGCGCTGCGGCTTCCCTGTCTCCTTAATTTTATCTCCATCCGTATTCCCGTCGTCCAAAGCAACGTGCACCCACTGATCCAGGTGACGGCTCCACTATTAATTATTCCTTTCCACTTAAAGGTTTACTTTCCACTTAAAAGGTTTAGAAACCGATGGTAGTGTCAAAAATCAGTCAGCTAGTTGGTTTTGCAATTTTTAATAAAATTGATCAGATTTTATTGGAGGATTGGTTTTCATTTTAATTTTTTTAAAAAATAAAATTTTAAAATTCGAAAAAAATTGAAATTTTGAAAACCGATAAAATTCGAGGGGTGAACTAAAAACCGATAAAACCAAAAAAACTGATCCATAAACCGATGAAACTGGTCGATAAATCAAAAAAACTAACTAGATACTTTAGTATTTTGATCAAATTTCGTTCAAATTTTTATTTTTCAATTTGAAATATTTTTGAACTGATTTTCACCGAATACCAGTTTTGATGATTCAAACGAAAATAAAAACTAAGTGTGTGACGGATCTAACGGCTGCCGTTTGTCTCAATGTCGTTGGAAGGAACAGCGGATTGCTTTAGCCTATAGAGATACGGATGGAGATACGATGGACGGGACAGGGAATCCGCAGCCCCGACCCAGACCTGTGACTTGAAAGGGCATTCATGGTGTTGCTCTTGGGTTCCCGAGGCATGCATTGAAGCTTTGGGAACGGCTGCCCACTGTTTCAAAATATTTGTTATAAGTATTTATTCAATCATATATATATATATATATATATAATTGTAAAGTTGATTATATAATAGTCTATAACAAAAGTATTCATAAGTTTATGAACTACTTATAAAAATAAAAAATTAATTTTCTTCTACTATATACTATGGTAACAACTAATTAAAAAAAGCTCAACTATTTTTTAATATGTCTCGTAGTTATTATTCACATTGTGGAGCTATCCTAGAGACTAATGTGAATGAGCCATATCTAATGAACTACTTTAGCTATGCAACATTGTGGTTGCCTAATCAAAAAACCAATCGATCGGGTCAAAATTCAAAACGTCTGCACATTACAGAACTAAAAAAAAACTCACAAACATTTCACGTTTAATGTATTTCTGTGCTGTTTATGTTATAACTAATAATAAGAGACAATACTCAACTTCATCCCTTTACTATCGTCAAAAAGTTCAATTTTATCCTTCAATTTTTAAAAGGTCTAATTAAGTCTTTGAACTTTGGTTAGAGGTTCAATTTCATCTCTATTCCGACGTGGTTGCATACGTGGCATGCCACATTAGCATTTTCTATGCCACATCAACATTAATTTTAGATTATGATTTTTAACTAAATTTTTCTCTCAAATCGTAATTCTTCATATCCATTTGAACCGTTGTGTTTCTTATAATTAAAGAAACAAACAATTCCATAGGGTAATATTTTCCTTTTTGTATTTTAAATTTCAATATTATTATGTATCATATATGTTCAAATTTGATAACTTGTAAATATTTTATGTTTTTAAATTTTCATATACTGCTTCATATTTTAACAAACTGACCGCAATCCAAATGTAGGAAATGTCATTTTCTTAATGCAATAGAAAATTTCAAAAATTCATATTTTGAGGTTTTTAAATTTTAAACTACAAAAATATATTCACATGGGATATAAAATTTTCTTGTCTGATTCTTAACACAATCCAAACATTGAAAAAATATTGCATTAATTCTAATAAATTCAAATGGATCTGAAAATAGAGTTACGATTTAAGAAAAATCGATTTAAAATCTGAAATTGAAAATTGAAGCTGATATGGAATGCCACGTAATGATGTGGCATGCCACATGGGCAGCCATATTATATCAGAGATAAAACTGAAACCTCTAACAAAGTTTAAGGATTAAATTGGACCTTTGAAAATTTAAGGATGGAATTGAGCTTTTGACGAATAGTTC
>BCLF01000030.1:2403163-2420527 GCA_001602275.1 Zoysia japonica | reverse complement strand
CCCCCCCCCCCCCCCCCCCCGGGAACAGATTGCATAACCCAAGCTATCCATTTTTTAGGGAAGGCTTTTTGGTACATAACTTCCTCAAGAAAAATCCCATTTAACCTTATCTTACGTTTTTTTCAAAATCGATCTAAACAATGAGACCAGGAAGCTTCTTCCAATGAAGCTATGGATAGTCTCATGGAGAACAACCACCCTTCTAGAATATTTCTACCTTTAGTAAAGGCCGTTTGTTCCCTATTAATAAAAGCATCTGCCCCCATGGCAATGCGATTATTCAAGGTTTTCGTGAAAATTTTATAGTTCACGTTAACTAAACAGATCGGGCGAAATTGATGTATGTTCATTGCTTCTTTAACCTTAGTTAAGAGTGTTATCACCCTATAGTTAAGCCTCTTAAGGTCTAGAATACTCTTGGACCTGTTCCAGAACATCTCCATGAGTTCAGAGCTAATCACTTCCCAAAAGCTTTTGAAAAAAAAGCCACCCCAAAACCGTTAGGCCCCGGTGCCGATTCCGTTTTCATCCCAAACACAGCAGATTTGACTTCTTTGATAGTAAAAGAACGAATCAACTCCAGTTTAAGGGAATCCGGAACGTGTTGTTCTGGAGACCAAAAGTCTACGCTCAGATGAATATCATAGGATGCCCCCGTTCCAAACAAGTTTTTATAGAACCTGGTAATATGATCCATAAGATCTGATTGCGTGGAAATAGGTCCCTCATCAGAAACCAGCTCAGATATCGTGTTTTTCCTACGCCTACCATTAGCAGTTAATTGGAAGAATCTAGTATTATTGTCACCCTCAAGGATCCATTTCACGCTCCCTCGTTGCTGCCAAAACATAGCCTCCTTGGCTAGTAAAGATTCTAGTTCTTGTTCATCTTTATATCTAGATTCCCATTCCGAAGGCGAGAGCTTTCTATGATCAGCCATTTTATCCCAGCGTTCAAGTTCACAAAGAAGTGAATCCTTTTGCTTCCTGTGTCTACCTTTCTTGTTAGCATCAAGCCCCGCGTGAGTTGACGACACTTTGTGAGGTTATCATGTCAGTTATTAAGGGAATATCCTTGTACATGATGCATGGTTATTTTCTTATTCTTTTAATTTTCATATTATGCAAAAAAAAGGTTATGAATAATGAATGTGTCTAACACAATTAAATAAATAAGGCACACTAATGGTTATGACACATAAATGTTAGCACCACAAATCAATAGAAATCATGGGACATGTATATCATGACATGGTGTTGCGCAGTCCAACAAACAATGCAACGCATGCTTTACAAAGTTCGTTGCAGCAAGTCTTATGACATCAATCTTCGTTGAAGAAAAAGTTTGCTAAACATAAATCAAAGGTTTCAGAAATTAATGACTATCTGATTGTTTAAGATTTCTAATATTGATAACCAAATTAAAAAATTTGGTTAACAAAACAGAAATAACTTCTCTTTGTGGTTTCAGTATGATGTGAGGTATGAACTGTTTTGTCAACGTTCCCTCTCTTACCATCATTGGTGCAAGGCAGAGGCGGATCCAGCTAGGGGCATGGGGGGACAGCTGTCCCCCCGAAAATTTTGTCAAACTATCAAGTAGATATAGTTAATAGTGTATTATTTATGTACAAACCTTGTTAAATATAAAACTTTTTAGCTTAAACATCTTGTAAGAGTAAATCAATGAAGTAAACGACACTAAATTATTATTTCTATATCTCATTTGCATTTTGATAGGCTACATAGTTTACATTTTGTATCATCATGGATGAATTCCTAGATCCGCCACTGGTGCAAGGCTGAGTTTATATAAAAAAAAAGAATCGAAACTTTCGCAACCTTTATGTGCTCCCAAAAATCTTTTGGATACTCGTACGGAAAATACCATGGCTGAGCTACACGACACGATTCCTTAGCCCATCCATGCCGAAACAAACGGTCAGAACCCAATGTTCAAAGAAAACGGCATATATAATCTTTCTCCCCTAGATGGAGGAAATCAGTAAAGAAATAAGTTGGTGACGAACTCCTCCTACCTGATGATCGAGCTACTGAACTGTCTCTATCGTGTAACCCTCTGACGCCAACGAATGAAGAAAGATTAGCTATGGTAGTTATGCTACCATGACCAACTCCTGATCTACCAGCATGGCACGTCACAACCGTACTCTCCTCTCTCTCATGCACCATCCCTAACCTCGGATCCCTATATAACCACACGTACGAGTTCGATCATCTGCAGCACAGCAACTGCAAGCACTGCAAACGTGAACATCATCCACCATCCCAACGAAGCATTCTCCCAAACAAAACTCGTGTGTGAAGTCGAGTTGCTGTCTCGCGATAGAGGGAGAGATCGATGGCTCGCCTGTTGCGCAATCTGCTCGCCATGGCGGCGGTCGTCACGCTGGCGCTGCAGGCGGCGCCGGCGGCCGGGCAGCTACCCCTACCAGGCGGTCCAGGCGGCCCTACCGGCACGGCGGTGTCGTGCACGGCGTCGCTGGTGACCAGCTTCGCGCCCTGCCTCAACTTCATGACCAACAGCAGCGCGTCGCCGACGGCCGACTGCTGCCGGTCGCTGGGCGCGCTCGTGAACGCCAGCGCCAGCTGCGCCTGCCTCATCCTCACCGGCAGCGTGCCGCTCGGTGTGCCCGTCAACCGGTCGCTCGCCGTCACCATGCCCCGGGCGTGCAACGCCTCGGCTGTCCCGCTCCTGTGCCAGGGTACGTGATAATCCGTCGAGCGATCGACTTTAGCCGTTTCTTTCTTGCAGTATCTGATGATCGAGCTAGGTTTCGAGATGCTAATGAACTCCTATATTTGCGTTATCTGACGGACCATGGGACTGCAGATCCAACGACAGCCGCACTGACCCCAGCTCCAGGTCCCGTCGCAGAGTTCGCTCCCGCTTCCTCCCCGCTGCGTAAGGAACCCATTTTTACTTGATTCATGGCACAAAAGTTTGATGAACTGTGAGTTGCAGCAACTTTGATCACTGACGGAGACCGTGATTTTCTTTTCTTGCTTTGTATATGCAGCACCAGTTATGCCCACAACCCCGGTGCCTGAGGAAGCGCCGGAACCGGCGCCGATGGAGGAGCCCACCGCTGTGCCGCCGGTCAGCCAGGGGCAGACGAGGCCCGCGGTCCTGCCCAGCCCCAGCTCCGCCTGGAGGAAGAGCTCTCCCGTACCGGCGACGGCTGCGTTCGTGCTGCTCCTAGCAGTCGGGGGAGCGCTGATGTGAACCGTGTGATCGGCCGATCACAGTCATCGTGTTCTTCGGCTAGCTGGGGTCCGGGGAAGAGATGAGTTGCCCATGGTTTTGTATTTTCTTGTCTGAAGCAGAGTTGTACACAGATTTCCATTTTACTATAGTACTATTTGTTTTCGAGTCTGTTGGGGAATTGAATTGCCATTTTTTCAGTGTAAAGATTAAGAATTCATATATACAGTGACCTTGTTTCATTGCATTCAATAGTGATGTTGTAATCCAAGGCTCCATGTTATTATTGCGATGGCTTGTGAAAAATTGTGTTTCGGTTGTTAGTTTAAGCGCGTTCAGAAGGCAAGGCTGCAGTGGCAGCTGCACAGCTATACTATTGATTTTCACTGTAGATGAACCGAACTACATTAAAACACGCAGCGACAGCCATGCCTTCCGAGCACAACCTTATTTGATACTGTAGCATCTTTTTCAGATCTATTACACTAACTAAAATCACATTATCTATTATTTAAAATATCGCATCATAGATTTTTTGTATTATTAGAAAAAAATTTAACAAAATATATGATATTTTTCATATTTTTTAAATAACACAAATTATTAAACATAACATTAAAAATGAATATTGTCAATATTTTTAAAATTGGAGGGGGTACAATTTAACGTCCAACACATGTGTTCTTACAAAAGAAGATTAAGCAAAAAACAAGTTTTTGTGCCAACCTGAGGACGCGACACAATTTGGGGTGCCTTTGTTGGGCAAGCTTTTGGATTTTAGCTTTTGCAAAAGCTAAAAATCTAACTAAAGAGGTGAACTTTTACAAAAGTAAAAGCAGGTCTAGAGTTGTTTTTTTGGCTGTGGACGCCGGTTAATATATAAAAACACATATATAATTATAATTATAGTAAATAATTATAATTAAATTATATAGTTCTAATTATATTATATATTTATAATGATATAATTATATTATATAACTAGAATTATTCAATGTAATTATAATTATATTATATAATTAAAATTATATAATATACTTATAATTATATAATTATAATTATACTATATAATTATAATTATGTAATGCAATATAATTATAATAGCCAATATAAGTATAGTTATATTATAATTATACATAATCATAATTATATTGTATAATTATAAATATGTAATATAATTATAATTACATTACATAATTATAACTATATTATAATTATATTAAATAATTGTAATTATATAATATAATTTTAATTACGTTACATAATTATAATTATATTATAATAATTAATATAAGTATAGCTATATTATAATTATATATAATCATAATTATATTATATAATTATAAATATATAATATAATTATAATTACATTACATAATTATAAATATATTATAATTATTATTATATAATTATAATTATATATTACTATAGTTACTATTATGTAATATATAATTATATATTCTCTACATTTCAAAATAGTTGACGTCCTGAGGAGAGTCGAAAAAATTTCACAACAGATAACGTTTTCGGCTTTCAAAGCACCTGCGCAATCTTTTTCCACCGATACAGGATCTTCTACATCCATCTCTTCTCTCCTTCAATTTCTGTGGGCGGAGATGGAGCCAAGGGGCTGCAGGTCGCCAGAAGGTTCACGGGTGAGCCTACTGCATAGTTGGAGCACCGCATGCAGGCTCAGACGAATCTCGTCTCGTTTTCAATACGCGCGTCCCTCTCCTTGGTATTAACGTTGGGAGCCACGTCAATTAAAATGAAATGAAAGGAGTATAATTAAAATTATGTAATATAACTATAATTATAATATTTTATATATATTGTCTTACCATTTCACAACCGCACAGCTGCTTTCAACCAAACGGCTTTTAATTTTCTCATAGCTTACATTCTACAGCAGTTTTTTCACAGTTCACAGGTAATTTTTTCACATGTCAGAGTTCAACTAAACACACTCTTCACGTGCTTTTGTAACATGTCATGCGGGACTTTGACAAGATGGTACATAAAAATATTAGTTATGGTAGTTACGTTACCATAACCAATTCTCGATCGAGCTACCAACATTCTCTCACAACAATAATGTTAAAAATGAATGATGTTAACATTTTTAAAATCGAAGAGGGTATAATTCATCGTGTGTCTTTCCAAAAGAACTAAAGAAGAATAAGAAAAAAATTCCGTCCCCTATTATTGGACCGACGCCGACACGCGATACAATTTGGTGCGCCTAGTCGGAACCATCTCTAACTTGTCGTGCGGGACTTTGACAAGATAACACAGGAAAAAAAAACTAGTTATGGTAGTTATGCTACCATACCCGATTCTCGAGCTACCAACATTTCATCTCACAACTAAGTTTCCTTTTCAAGGTGTCTTTTACAAACACGACCCCGTTAATTTGCAGCGACCACGTACGTTCTAGTTCTGATCTCGTCGTCGTCACACCGTTCAACCTTTGCCATCGGCCGAAACTTCCCTCGCGTGAGAACTTAGAAGGCACAGCTAGTGATCGATCAGAACCGCGGGGCTGGAAAGTGGAAACGACCAGGCCGCTCGCGGCCTTGGCGGTCGTGGCGGCAATGATTGATGGCCTCGCCGGCGTCCGGGCAGCAGGAGGCGCCCCGACGGCGGCGGGGTCGTGCACGACGTCATTGATCACCAGCAGCAGCACTTGCGCTTCAGTTTCCTCACCAACAGCAGCACAGCCGTTCTGACGGCCGACTGGTCCTCACCGGCATGCAGCGTGCCCATCAACCAGACGCTCGCCGTGACCCTTCCAGTAGGGGTGAAAACCGTTAAGAACTCCTTAATAGAACTTACACGTTATAGGTGTTAAGAATTCCTTAAGAGCCTGTTTGTATCTCTGGAATTGAATCAATTTTTATGAATCAAATTTCATGAAATTGAATTGTGTAGAATTGAATTAGTTGGAATTCAATTCAATTCCATATTTCATGTTTGGCTATCCGAGGAATTAAATTTTTGGAATCAAAATCATACAGTGGCGGCGACGGGCATTGCGTAATTGCGTTGGCGTCTCAGAGACGAAACCACGGCGGCGACCGGCGACATCGCGGCGGTGGTCATGATCGACGAGGGGCAGATGGCCTCGGGCATCACCCAGCTGGCCGCAGCAGGTCCTCCTTCTCGACTCCGACCCCGCCGCACTCTCCCGCGCCGTGTGCTCCATCTCCGCCGCCTCGCTGCCAAGGGCCAGCTCTCTCAGGTGAGGCCTCCCCGCTGAAACCTCCTGAATCAGTGAAAACAAAACCATGGTGCTTTTCCCCTTGACGATTTCGGTGGCCGCTGTGGTCTCAGGCCACGTGCGAAGACTCCATCAAGCAAATAAGGTGCGTCTCGCGCGTGCAAGGATTTGATTCCATGAATAAAACTCGCCTGGACTGGAGTGATTTACAGACGCCGCTCAACCTCGTGGACGATGATTTGAAGAATAAAGAACACCTGCCGAATCTCCAAGATCCTATCTTGATTTCGCTGCCGTGGCATACCCCCACCGCATCTTGCCTCTATCCACCCCGCTCAGCCTTGAGGCGGCCAATGAAGGGGAGGCAGTGGTGGCGGGGAAGGGGGCGGCGCATCGGCTAGGAGGCGGCGGCAGCGATAAGGACGGGCGAGAGTTCGGGACTCGGAAGAATTCCAGATGTTTCTGTTGATTTGGGTTAGAATTTGCAAGCAGCCCACCGATCAAGTGATTGGAATTGAGCCAGAATCGAGATTTCAATTCTTTGAAGTGCCAAACAGGTTAAGGTTTGAAATCAAATTCAATTCAGACCAATTCTAAAGAAACAAACAGGCCCTAATGGAACTTACACGTTATCCGCTCATACCAAGAGTTATAAGAGTTACCTGTCACCTCTTATATATTGAAACCATATGAACACATAAGAGAATAAGAGAAAGAGATTGGTTCCATCATATCTAGCACGTGTCTTCTGTGTTCTTCGCTTGGGTGCTCAGGGAACGGGACAATCTTTATCAACCTCTCACGTCTTACTTGCTACTGGGAGGAACGGGAACCGGAGCGGAATCCGGGACTACGGATATTTCTAACACGTTATCACGTTTGCTCTAGGAATCAAGGTATGTCGTTCTTGATCTCCTCCGGATGGTACTTAACGCTAGAGGTTCTGATGCATGTATAAGTGTTACGTTGGATCACCTCATGTGCCCATGTTAGGATTCTTTAAACTACATCAGTCTTCCCATTATATTTATGATCTAGAAATTTTAGACTGCAGATCTTTGTTATAGCGTTTTGATCGCATGCGTCTATGCTGACTAGTTCTGTACTAGATCACTAACTTTTAAAATTTAGCAATATAATCACATCATCCTAACATCCTAACAGTTTGTTTTTAGATTTGAAGTGTTTATTCATTTTACAATAGAATTGCTCGATCATCGTTGGTTACCCCAGCGCGCATGTCATGGACACATGCGTGTACATCAACGAAGAAAAAATATTTTAGCACTCTGTCCAAATGAAATACGGCAGTCTTGTGCATGCACAATGGCAGTTTTCTCCATGCAATTGTTTTCATCACCAATAAATTAAGGAATAATCAATAGATCTTTGCATGTGCACCATGCAACCGAGATAAATTTTGCATGCACCATTTCTGGCTTCCCATGCATGCACAAATATAACTGCAACAATTAAATATGTGAAACAGTCAGGTTCCACAAAAATTTATTTATTTTATGAGCAGTTGCAACAATGTTTTAATTAGAAAAACTGATGCACGTTAAATCTGCATGCAACATCATGGCAGTTTCATGCATGCCCATTACGGTGGCCTTTCAACCGTGATAAGTGCTCTATGCACCGGCACTACTGCTCTATGTGCGTTACTTCTCTTTGCATGCGCATGAATTTTTTGCATGCACGGCACATGAGCTTCCCATTCATGCACAACTGTAACGGCTAAAAACATTCATGCTCCAGAATATACACAGTACATGTTATGTATGTTCAATACCCTTAAAGTTATGGTTCTTGCATATGATATTTATTTTGTATGCTCTTGTTGTGTGTATTTATCACTATAATCCATTCTCCATGGACATATAGTAGAACTGTATTTGTATTATTGGCCCAGAAGTACCATATGAGCCTTCATATGCTATATTTTCATATACTCATTTTTTGACACATTTAAAAATTAAATATGACACATGAACATATCATGCTTATTTACCTGAAGTATATTTGCATGAATTTATAGGAAATGGCCAACATCTTCCCCCTGCAATTCAAGCAACTTGCGTTAGATGGCAACAATTACCAGACATGGGTGGTGGACTGTGAGTTCCACCTGGCAGCGATGCAACTTTCACACACAATCACTCCACGTGTTACTGGTGATGCTGAGATTCCGCTACATGAAGTGGCGCGAGTATCAATTTTCATGAGGCATCACATCCATCCTAACTTGAAGATGGAGTACCTAGAGGTGCGCGACTCCCTTGAGCTATGGTCCGCTCTTCAGGAGCGTTTTGGCAAGCAAAAGTCTATCATGCTTCCTCAGGCTAGGCGTGATTGGGGTCAACTATGTTTTCTTGATTTCAAGACAGTGGGATAATATAATACTACACTTCACCGCATTGTCGGTCAACTTCGTTTCTGTGGGCAGAAAGTCACAGAATCTGAAATGATAGACAAGACTCTTGAAACCTTCCACCCTTCCAACATGGCACTCCAGCAGCAGTATCGAAACAACAAGGGGTACTCTGAACTTATCTAAGTTCTACTTGCTGCCGAAACCCAAAATGATCTTTTGATGAAGAATTTTCATATGCGTCCTGCTGGGTCACACGCAGTTCCTGAAGCACATGCAACTTTCCGTAATGGCAAGGGAAAGGCTCCTTTCAGAAACAAAGGCCAACAAAGTGGTGGTAAGCAAGGAATTAATAAGGGTGGGTATTTCAAGAAACTGACAAACAAAGTTCCGAAGCCTAGTGGTAGTGGTAATGATAAGGCAAAGAAAGGTCCTAAAGGCAACACTAGTGGAGCTAAACACCCCAATCAGGGTTGTTTTCGTTGCGGATCCCAGAAGCATTGCTCTCGCACTTGCAATACTGAGCCACATTTGATCCAGATGTATCAAGAATGGAAGAAGCATCAAATCCAAAGGCTCACTTTGTACAAGTGCCTGTGGCTACTGAAACTGGAGAACAACTCCATGTGCCTACCTTGCCCACTGACAATCCAGCACTTGGTATGGATGTTGACCCAATTGCCCACATCGGTACTGCTGCCGAAGGGGATGATGGTGGTGATTTTGACCTTGATGAGGATGACCTTCTAGGTGAGGAGGCCGAGGACATGGAGTAGTCCCGTCCGTTTATGAGTCATTTTCTTTTAGTTCATAATAAATTTGTGTTACTTCTTGGAGAAGAACACTTGGTCATGATGTAATGCTCTTGTAGAGCACACACTCTTTGATGGATCTTTAATAAAATTATATTTATAGTTATTATATTTGTTTTTTTTCTCTCTTGTTCATTATTTAAATATTTGTTCACATCAATGTGCTTGATACTGAACAAAAATATTATATCTTTATAGAATAAGTGTTATATTCCAATGGAGGCTGAAGAAGAACCTTGCTTGGTTGATAGTTGTGCCACGAATACAATACTTAGAGAGATGAATTTTTTTATAGACACTGCAGAAAAAGACTGAAATACTTATAACGATTGCCGGAAGCAATGGCCGTATTGTTGGCTCCGGTCGAGCTGTTGTGGTCCTCCCAAATAATACTAGGATCTTCATTGAAGAAGGCTTTCTATATCCAGAGCTGAACGTACTCTCATTACTATACAACAATAAGAGCCCCCTCAAGAATATGTTGTGATGCATACAATTTTTAGAAACCCAGAATCCTTTAAAATATGGCATAAAAGGCTAGGTCATTCTAAATTAATAATGATGCAAAAAATTATAAAGGGTCTGCTGGTCACGGGATTAAAAATATACACGTTACTCAACAAAAAGATTTTTTTTGCACATCATGTGCAAAAGGAAAGCTCATTACCAAGCCATCTTACCTGAAGTTGAAGGCTGAACCCTTGGGTTTTCTGGAGAGAATTCAAGGTGATATATGTGGTCCGATATATCCTTTGTCTAGACCGTTTAGATCGATATTTCATGGTTCTTATAGATGCCTCTACAAGGTGGAGCCACGTATGCCTGATGTCTACGCGAAACCATGCATTTTCTAAATTTATTTCCCAGATTATCCATTTGCGGGCTAGTTTTCCAGAGAGCTGCATTAAGTCATTTCGAATGGATAATGCTGGAGAGTTCACCTCAAAAGCATTTAATGACTATTGTCTTGCTCTGGGAATAAAAGTTGAGCATTCTGTACCTCATGTTCAGACTCAAAATGGGCTAGCCAAGTCTCTTATCAAGAGGATAAAATTAATTGCCAGACCACTTTTACAAGATAGCAGACTGCTCACCAGTTGTTGGGGACATGCAGTACTTCATGCCGCTGCACTAATCCAGTATAGACCAATTGCATATCACTCTACTTCCCCCTTCGAGCTAACACGTGGACAAGAATCTGTCATTTCCCATCTACGAAAATTCGGTTGCGCTGTGTACGTCCCGGTATCACCACCCAGCGTATAGTTATGGGACCTCACCGGAAGTTGGGGATTTATGTTGGTTATGAAACTCCGTCCATAATTAAATATTTGGAGCCTAAAACTGGAGATCTGTTTACCTCTCGGTACGCTAATAGTGTCTTTGATGAAAACCATTTTCCGGCATTAAGGGGAGGATTGTACCTAAATTCAAAAGAATGCCGTGAAATAGAATGGTGTGCAAGTGGCATCCATTCACTTGATCCACGTACAAAAGATGCTGAACTTGAAGTTCAGAGAATAATAAACCTGCAACATTTAGCTAATAATTTACCAGATGCTTTTACTGATATAAGAGGAGTGTCAAAATCACAAATCCCTGCAGCTAATGCACCGAAGAGAGTAGAGATACCCTTGGAGGGTGTGAATTCTTAAGTCCCCAATCCTAGAAAAAGGGGGAGATATCCGGAGGAGTCGGTACATGCTAAGCGGAGACGTCCGCAAAGGCAAAATACCAAAGAACATGCATTTCACTCCCATTCGATTGTCACAGAAGTGACACACCCTGAAGGTGAAGGCCTTAGTGCACAAGTGCACACAATTCAGAGCACTGGGGCATCGGAACATCTAGACTCAAGTATTTTGAGAAATCAAGATGAGTTGGATAAGTTAAATGAAATTACCACAAATTATGCTGAAACATGAGAATTACTTAATAGAAAGACTATACTTGTTGACATACATTTCGTCTCTAAAATCGCTGATGCGATTGATGAGGATCCTGAACCAAAGTCTATGGTTGAATATCGAAAGCTTCCAGATTGGGCCAAATGGAAAGAAGCAATAGAGACGGAATTGCGCTCGCTTAATAAGAGACAAGTATCCGGGCCCGTAGCCCTTACGCCCCCCAAAATATTCCCTGTAGGATACAAATGGGTTTTCGTCCGAAAGAGGGATAAAAATAATGTGGTAGTGAGATATAAAGAGAGGCTTGTAGCACAAGGGTTTACGCAGAAACCTGGCATCGATTATGATGAAACATATTCTCCTGTAATGAGTAGCATAACATTTCGATACTTAATATCTATGGTTGCAGGGCTAAATCTTAAGATGCAGATAATGGATGTTGTGACTGCATACTTGTATGGGTTATTGGATTCGGACATATATATGAAAGTCCCTGATGGATTAATTCTGGATCCAAATAAAGTCAATCGCAACATGTACAGTGTTAAATTGCAGAGATCACTGTATGGGCTAAAACAATCTGGCCGGATGTGGTACAACCGGTTAAGTGAATTCCTCCTGAAGAAGGGTTATGTTAATAATGAGGATTGTCTTTGTGTGTTTATAAGAAAATCTCAGAATGGATTTTGTATCATTTTAGTCTATGTTGATAACCTAAATATCGTAGGCTATGATGAAGACACTAAGGAGGCAAGCACCTACCTTAAAGGCAGAGTTTGAAATGAAATATTTAGGTAAAACACGATTTTTCTTAGGCCTGCAGATCAAGCATCTCCCTGAAGAAATACTTGTACACCAGTCGACCTACACGAAGAAGGTCCTCGAGAGATTTAATATGATAAAAGCTCATACATTGAAAACTCCTATGGTTGTATGGTCTCTTGATAAGGATAAAGATCCATTTAGGCCTAAAGATGAAAATGAAGACCTCTTAGGATCAGAAGTTACTTATCTTAATGCCATTGGAGCACTAATGTACTTAGCGAATTGCACTAGACCAGACATTGCATTTGCAGTGAATTTACTTGCTAGGTATAGTGCAGCTGCAACCAGAAGACATTAGGTAGGCGTTAAGACAATATTGAGATACCTTAAAGGTACTCAGGATCTCAGATTATTCTTTCCGAAAATTGAAAGTCAAACCATGGTAGGATATGAAGATGATGGATATATGTCAGATCCGCATAGAGCAAGATCTCAGACTGATTTTATTTTTCTCTGTGGTGGTACGGCCATATCATGGCAATCATGTAAACAAACTTTAGTAGCAACATCAACAAACCACTTAGAGATAATTGCATTCTATGAAGCTGCATGTGAATGTGCATGGCTACGATGGATGATCAATCATATCCAGAAGTCATGTGGTCTTGAAACCGTCAAACCCCCACCATTATCTATGAGGATAATGCAGCATGTGTTGCACAAATGCAAGTAGGCTACGTCAAAAATAATATGACTAAACATATAGCCTCCAAGTTCTTGTACCCTCACGAACTTCAGAAGCAAGGTGAGGTAAATATTTTACAAATAAAATCATGTGAAAATCTAGCAGATTTATTCACTAAGTCTCTTCCTGCAACCACATTTTATAAATATGTTCGAAGAATTGGTATGAGACATTTGAGAGAAATGTTGGGTTCAGGGGGAGAACGCCCTTAAATAACCATATATATTGATTGGTCCCGAAGATCATAAATATTATAATCTTGAAGATTATAACCCGTTCATAAGACGTTGTTGTACTCTTTTTTCCTAGTGAGTTTTTAACGAGGTAACAAGTGCAATGCATCAAATGACAATCATGTACTCTTTCTTCACATTTTTCCTACAGTGTTTTTTTAGAGTTTTAACAAGGCATGAGTTGATCGTAGTATTCGCTCAAAGGAGTGTTAAGAATTCGTTAATGGAACTTATATGTTATGGGTAACTTGCACGTTATGGGTGTTAAGAATTCCTTAATGGAACTTACACGTTATAGGCTCATACCAAGAGTTATAGGAGTTACCTATCATCTCATATATATGGAACCATATGTGCACATAAGAGAATAAGACAAAGAAATTGGTTCCATCATATCTAGCACATGTCTTCTGTGTTCTTCGCTTGGGTGATCGGGAACGGGACAATCTTCATCAATCTCTCACGTCTTACTTGCTACTGAGAGAGATGGGAACCGGAGCGGGATCGAGACTACAAATATTTCTAACAAAAACATGCCAAAAAAATGAACTAAAAATAAAGATGATTAGATTAAATTAAAATTGAGCTAAATTTATATTTATTTTTAAATTAAAATTTATTAAGAATTGATTTAATTTTTAAAAGAATCCACAAATGGAACCCTTTTATCACCCCTGTGCCGAGGGCATGCAGCTCCATGTCCGTCCCGCTCCGGTGCATAGGTCCGTGCTGCACCGAGCAAAGTGATGTGCCGAGTTCAGATAGTACATGCCTGCCAAGATATGTACAGCAGCATCGTCATCTAAAAAAAAAAAAAGATACAGCAGCTTCGCCAAACAAAATGAAAAGACGGTGCAGTGACCCTTCAATCCTTCATGCGGTCTGCTGACCCGGCCGTGTGAACAAAGCTGTAAAATGCGCGTACCACCAGCATCTTCAGAGCACAGATCTTACACGCGGATTTTGGCACAATGTCCGGTCGGACAGGGGGCACTATGTGTGAGGCTCAGAAGCAGCAAAACCTGCAAAGACGTCCGTCTTTTTTTTCATTCCACATATCTTCCACGATGGGCGCCTGAAAGTCTAAACGACATGAGGATCTACATCGAGACGAGATTTTGACCTCACGTACGGTTCTTTGCCAGGTCCGCTACCAAAGAAGCCCCTGAAAAAAAACCGTTCCTTCAAAGGACACGACTCCTCATCGTCGGTTTGACAAGACTGATGATCGTGGGTTTGACGACACGGCCGCTGGTAGTAACGTTCAAAGCCCTTCGCGTCCACGGAACCCGGTTCTGGAAGCGAGGAAGGATCAAACACAATCTCCGTCGCCGACCACGTACACCAACCGTGCATCACCGTTCTTCGTTGCCCATCCGAATCACACGCTCTTCAACCACGAACGGCGACGATTCAGAGGCCAGCAACGCGATTAACGCCGCCACATGGCTGGCCGGTTGGTCCGACATCGTGATCGACGAACGTTCGCCCTACCGCGTCGGAACGGAACTCAAGATCTAGTTCGTGTCGGAATGGCACACTGGAATATATTCAGAGTCGGTCGCCGGCTGGATTGTCTGGATTAGTAGGAACTTTCAGCTCACCTGCTTGCTTAACCACCCTGCTGCTGTTCCTGCTCCACTTGTTAGCTGACCAACCGCCTCTGCAAAACCAGCTGTATATAAAACCACTCAGAGATCAACGGAGCAAAGAGGGAACCAAGAAAGTAGAGGAACATCGACCGACATGGCGGCCGCAAGATCAGTAGCCAGCAACCTCGCGGTGGTGCTTGGAATCCTCCTCCTGGCCGCCAGCGGCGCGTGGGCGCAGTCCTCCCCGCCGTCGACGACGAGCGGGTGCACGTCGGTGCTGGTGAGCCTGTCGCCGTGCCTGAGCTACATCTCCGGGAACCAGTCGACGGCGCCGGCGCCGTGCTGCGCGCAGCTGGGCAAGGTGGTCGCGTCGGACCCGCAGTGCCTCTGCGTCGCGCTCAACGCCGACCCCGCCGCGCTCGGGATCAGCGTCAACCGCACGCGCGCGCTCGGCCTGCCCGACGAGTGCAAGGTCAAGACGCCGCCACTCAGCGACTGCAAGAAGGGCGGTGCTGCACCGTCTGGAGCGCCGGCGGGGGAGACAGCGCCCGCATCGGGCGGTTCCACAGGTTCGTAGTCCTGCTCTCCTGCACGCACCGACTGGTTTTTTCTCTCACAGGTGTCTCAGTTCCGGACTCTAACGGGGAGCTCTTCTCCCTCTCTCGCTTGCGTTGTCTGCAGGGTCGAAGACGACGCCATCGACGAACGTGGACAACGGCGCGTCGCCGCGGGGTTCGGCCGGCCTGGTCGCCGGCGCCGCGGTTGTCACCGCCGTTCTCGCAGTGGCCGCCATATGATCATCTGATCCGATCGACGCCGTACTAGCTAGCCCTTAGCGTCCGCATCCGTTCGTTCGAGTTTTCTTGCAGGGTTTTTGCGGTGTAGCGCATTGCGCATGAGCTCAGACAGAGCACCATGATTCCATTTGCGATCGATTTGTTGTAGTTGTACCGTGATCAGAGATATTTGCTCTCCACTTGATTCGTTGAAATAAACATGTTCCTGAGGATTGTTTCCTACTCATCTCTCCCCTCTGCGCATGTACATCATCAGACGATCCCATTTGATTTCGCGTGCAGGATATGAAATTATGAATGGACGCTGCTCTCGATTCCCATTTTCTTGACGACGAATAATCGCATTCATTCATTACTCTTATATTCCAAACTAGCAGCGCGACGAACCACAAAGAAATGGGAATGGTGAAAGCCTTTTCGCTAGCATCTGCGAGGAAGAAAACAGAACAGGTGAAAAAGCAAAGAGAAAGCGGAGCAGGAGGAGGAGTAGGCTTTGCTTCGGCCTGACGAAAGAATTGAACGAGTCTCGCAGCGGCGGCAGGTGTAAAGCAGGTTAATTCGGTGTGACAAAGAAGATGGAGACGCCTCGTTCATCTTTGTCAATGTTATTAGGTGAAGGCAGCTGGGAAAAAGGAAAGGCCGGTTGCATGTCTCCCTTTGGAATATGTAAACTATTTGGCAGATTCTACAATAGATCAAAAATAATTATGGACCCTCCATTCGTATGAATTTTGATGAATAAATAATCTTTTATCTTCTAGAGGTAAAAACTTCTCTCATAATTATAGTCATAAGTTTGTAAAATTATTAGATAATTTTGAAAACTGATGCATGCGATAGTTTTAAAAACTATAAAATTCAATGGATAAGATTGATTTCTAACCTTACATTCCAAAAGATAAAAATATACTATTGAGTCTACTTTAGCGGAACTCACTATTTTAACAGAAAGCATTTCAACCTTAGCCCCTGTTTGGAATGTAGGAATAAAAATATGCAAACAAGAAAAAGGTAAGAAAGATGAAAATAGAAAAATAAAAAAGTGAAAAAACCATAGAAATACAAAAACAGATGAACGAAAAAATTAAGGTGTTTGGAATGAATAGAAACAGAGGAATAAAAATGTTAGTGGAACATATAAATTTTTAGAAGCTATATTATCATTATTCATAGCACATAAATTAAATTAGTTGCTCAACCATTATCTCTTGTTCTAATCTCATTTTGGAGTTTTGAACGGTTAATATTCAAAAATTTAAGAAAGCTCCTTCAAGTTCCCAAAGTTTCCTAAAAGTATTCAGTTAGTTTTGTCTCGTCGACCAACTTATCTATCAAAAAAAACATTGGTGAAACAGCTTAATTTTATACTTGAGCTAGAGCATAAGCTGACAAAAGCTACTATTTCCAACTTATGAGTTGTGATGCAAAAATGAAAATAGTTTGTGGATGCTTTTGAGCATTAGATATTGTAAGTTTGACGTTGGGATTATAGCTAATCCGCTATAATACAAGAGGCCTTTTACGGTAGACCAACTCCTGTTGTTTCATCTCCTAGAAGGAAACACACGAAATCAATCTGAGCCGTCCATTATTTTTGCAAGACTAAAATTACGCATACATAAGTTTTCAAAAATATAATATTACTTTCTAAAATGGATATTATCTTAATTAAAAACTATTAAATAGCTTTTACC
>BCLF01000030.1:2390531-2403158 GCA_001602275.1 Zoysia japonica | reverse complement strand
ATTACTTTCTAAAATGGATATTATCTTAATTAAAAACTATTAAATAGCTTTTACCTCCTAGAAAATAAAAAAACACTTTATTTCTCGAGATCCGTATATATAAACGGTTTACGTTCATTTGAGTCTGCCTTAAAATCTTTCTAATACAAAGCCTCTCCGAAGCTGGACCGAATGTTTTCTCTTGTCTTTCTCTTTCTTGGTTTTTTTTTTTTTTTTTTGGGACGGGGGAGAAGTAGTTCCAACATCCTGGAAGGATAAGAAGTAGTTACAACATCCTGGAAGGATAAGAAGTAGTTACCGCTTCGTGGGCTTAGTTAGGCCCATCCTTTTCGTCGTGCATTTGCACGTACCCACCAGGAGCCCAGATACAGATGATGGGCCTTCTACGGAAGAAGGGGCATCGGCAACACAACGGCCAGCCGGTGGTGCCCGGCGGGCCGGCAGACGGCGTCCGACACACCCTTGAAATAAAAAACAACGGCGTCTGTTAGCCGTTGGCTCAAATGATTCAATAGATTCAGCCGCGTCTTCACCCGAGGTCGTCGGCAGAAAATCCGTTTTATCCGACACACGGCATGCCGCCGGCAGAGACACGCGTGCGACGCAACCACGGTCGCCGGCGTTGCGCGGCGCCGAACGGCCAGTAACATTTGCATCGAGGAGTAACTGCCACTGCTCGCGGTTGGTTTCAGTCTTTTCACGACGCGCCGGCCGGCCGGCCGGCCGGCCTGGGTAATACGACGACGTTCCATGCGGGGCACGCTGCGCAAACGCAGGCCTCAGGTCATCTTGTTGACGGCCTGTCGCCGGCCGGGCCATGCTGCGCTCAGTTCAGGTCAAGTGGCGCACGGTTCAAGTTGGCCGCGCAGCTCGCAGCAGAGGCAAGAGGACAGAGCGCCGATGAATGAGGTGACACCTGACGAGAACAGACCTCGCCACCTCGGGTCCTCGGCATGGCCTGTCAGGCCGGGAAGCGGAGCCCTGGGCGCCGCTTGTTCAGGCGAGAACTGGCTGTTTCGCGACGGATATCCACGCATGGGTAATGGCTCTGCTTCCTGCCGGGAAGTGGCGGACTGGGCGTTGGAGCAGGCGAGAACTGGCTGTTGCGCGCCCACGTCCGTCCACCATGCATGCCTCTGCCTCAGCGGCAAATGACACTCACCTGCCCCGTGTCGCACGCGTGGTACCAGGCCTGCTGTCGTCAGTCATCACCTGTTGCCGCCCTGTTTGATCCTGGAGCTGGTCTCTTCCGCCATCAATCAATAAGGCCTGCTTGTGTCTTCTCCGGCCATCTCCATCCTCCAAGCTCGCTGCTCCATGCATGCACGTGATCCCTGTTCATCTCCTGATCTCGAACGTCTCAAAGGACGGATGCATCGATGCGCATAAAAGAAGTTAGGTCTGCCGCCCGGGCGCGCAGCTGCCGGCTTCAGACCCCCCTACAGTACAGGTCTGGCTGCTAGTAATTATGTTCAAGTAATCTGAAATTTCCTGAGGGTACTACATAATTGTAGTATTAAACAATACTATCGAGAATTGTTGTCATGTGGATAATTAACGTTTTATTATATTTCTACTCTAAACTGTGTGTTTGGTATAGTTTCGATTCTTTTAAAAATTAAAAACATTTCAGTTTCAATTTTAAAACATTTTTACTTAGAAACAAAATCACTTCAGAGATGCTTTGGGTAGAGCCATTTGAGCGGAGAAACATCCTCCTACCTCATTCACTCGCCTAGGCCAAAAACCAGAAACCATTCTATGGATTCTTAGGTGAAATGTTTCAGCATTTTCTTTATTTGGCACCCTTTCACGTGATTCATCCAAGAAACTAAAACATTTCTAGCAGCCAAACGGACCCTCAGAGCGGTTGATCTTATATTAGATAAAGATTTATATGTTGCTGTATTTTTTTTATGTAAAGTAAATTTCACAGAACTGCACATTTATGTCATAATTTCAGGAAACTACATATTTTGTATTCAAATTGTCACAAAAAATTTTATCAACTTATCATAAAACTACATATTTTATATCTAATTTATCACAAAACTACAGATTTTATACAATGCTTCTAAAATTTATGGTAGCAAATCTATAATTTTCAAAAACTATAAGTTAAATTTGTAATATTGTGATAACATTGCTAAAATACATGTAGATTTGTGAAATTTACACTTTTATATAATCTGTGAGGAGCTTAGTTGGTTTGGAGTGGGGGTACAAGATATACAATTCAATCTGTGAGAATGAGTTATGTTGGCTTAAAAAATAAGAGTTGTTGATTATTTAAGTAATCAGGTACCGGAGATATAAATCCGATTAGATTCGAAATTATATGTCACTTTGTACCTCTTCATTTTTTTGAAATTATAAATTGTTTTTTAAGAGAAAGGAACACTCGAGTTCTTCCATTAACAGTATGCCGGTACAAATACACGAGCAGGCCGTGCGTCCTGAACTGAATCCCTGTAAGTTAGGATCAGTTGAAGACCACGTTGGAGCCGTTCCTATACAATAGCTAACGTGATCAGCATGCCTAAACTATCGGTCTTGCCGTTGGAGAATCAGATGCCGAGAGTTTTCACCTTTCGTTGCATCTTTCTTTATTGGATTTCATTTCTATCTCCTCTCTATTTTCTGTACTCCGTGTACATTAATCTTTTATACTCAATTTATACTACTCTCGGTGTTCTGACCACCAACACAGTAGAATTTACATAATCGAAGAGGGATTAGATGCGCTCTTCGTATTCGAGGTGACCTAGTCTACGAGAGACGCAAAGTTAGGGTGCGTTTGGTAAGGTTTCGATTCTTCGGAGAATCAGAAACGTTTTAGATTCAGTCTAAAAATGTTTCTAGTCAGAAACAGAATCACTTTAGAAACTGTTTGTCAAATTTTAGTGATTCAGATTCAGTAAATTAAGGAGGATGATTGAAATGACCAATATATCCTTTTGTTAATATTAAAAATATCAGAACAACTTTAGAAAATTTTGAGAATAAACGGAACAACTTTAAAAACTTTTGAGAACTAATAGAATAATTTTAGAAAACTTTGAGAACTAATAGAACAACTTTTTAAAAAACTTTAGAAATAATTTGAAAAGCACCTACATCAAGAGTTCAACGAGACGAACAACTTAAGGGAACTTTTTTTAATTTCTAAAGATTAACAATTGTAACACGTAAAATGGTCATCGCCAACCATTTCATGATCAAAACACCGAAAACGGTGATTCATCTGCGCAGGTCAAAAAGGCGGGTTTCAGGCGATTCAGTGACGAATCCTTTCAGCATTTTGATCCTTTGAAAGTGATTCAATCGATTCTCCGAAGAAAACGAATCTTCGGTCATCCAAACGCACCTTTAACCTGGTTCGAACCGTAACAGACACGTAAAATCTTACGTCCAAAGAGAGTGAGTGGATCGTATAAACTTAGAAAATACGAGTACAATAACGAAAAGCCCTTGACACGAGCAAAAACCCTATCACACATATGTGGATGGGGTTATAATAGGGTGTTTGAACTTATCATTTAAGGCCTCTGGTACCCTTTTAAATAGGAGGTCAGATCGAGATTACAAACTTAGCGTCTATCGAACCTGACGGCCCTCCGACGGGTAGGGTCGTGGCTGTCACCGAAGTTGATACTCTGGCGTTCGCTGGCGCCGAAACAGGTTGTCGGTGTCTTTCGATCGTCTTTTGTCCAGTCGTTGAGGACAAAGAACATTTTTCTGTTTTGCTTTATCGCCGTCAGAATATTTTACCGATCACCTAGACGCTTTATCCTTTGCTGTAAGTTGTCAGAAATATCTGTGTTGGTCAAAAGTTGATCAACACCTTAGGGTCGGGCGGGAGTGTTAGCTTTTAGCCGTTGGTTGATAAAATCTTGTTATCACGTGTCTCTGACCTGTAGGTAGTCAAACTATGGTGCTCGCGCGGCCTCAACCCCCGAGAGCCGAGACGTTCTTCAATGGCTTAATATGATGAAGTACTTCGTTAGCTGTGGATTGATTCATGAGCCGTAGTCTACGTCGGAGTCTTTTTATTCACTCTGAACCCACAAATACCCGAGATAAATGATCTCGATAACTACCTCAAAATTACTACCCCTTGTAAAAAGGGGCGGAAGCAGGTGTTACGGACTGAGGAGGTACTGGTAGACCTTAGCAACCCGACACGGTCCTTCGTGCAGGCGAGAGGACCGATCATCGACGGATCCATCGGAGGTGACACCTGACGAGAACAGAACTCGGCATGGCCGGAGGCAGCCTGATCCGTGCTGGTTGCTCCTGCTCCCTCCCTCTCTCTCTCTCTAGAGCAACACAGATTCACAGAGACCTCGGCACGACCAAAGGGCCCCAAGTGCCATGGCCTTGCTCGATCAGTTTCTTGTTGGGAAGCGGAGGAGCACTGGGCGTCGGTTCAGGCGAGCACTGGGCGTTTCGCGACGGTTGTCCATGCATGTCCTCCATCTGCTTCATGCCGGGAAGCGGAGGACTGGGCGTTGGAGCAGGCGAGAACTGGCCGTTCCGCGCACATGCCCGTCCATGCCTGTCTCCTCCGCCGCATGTAAGCCCGTCGTCCATCTCGCAGCAAGTGCAGAGGCTGCAAATGGCAGGCACCTGCCACTCGTCGCACGCGTGGCGCCATGAAGCCCTGCTCGCTCACTGCTCCAGGCGCGCCCCTGTTCATCTCCACATCTCGAACGCCTCGCAGGACGGACCGATGCACGTAACCCAACAAGTGTTGGGTTGCGATCACTTGTTGGGTTGCGTTCAGCTCTGCCGCTGCCCAGCTGCTGCTGTCTTCAGACCCCTGCCGTCTGGCGGCCAGAGCTCGCCTGCCTGCCTGCCCGTGCTCCTAACAAGCAGCGCAGAACAAGCAGCGCGCGCGCGCACGCACTGAACTGTTAGTACTTCCATGGCCTGACCTCTCGTTCCCCTGCTTCGGGGCCCCAGGTCTTCTACCCTGTAATTCAACTCATCGATGACACAATTTCCAGCAACTACCAGTAGCAAGTTCCTTTGGTCGTTACAGTCAGGGTTTCAAAAACCACTAGACTACCGGTTTTTTACGGGATGAGAAATCCATTAGCTAGTCGGTGAAACAACTAGTTTTTGGTTGTGTTTGTTTGAGATTATTTTAGCTGCAGCTATTGCTGCTGCTACAGGTGATAGAAGTAAAATGAACTAAACTACAGCACATGCAGCCACAGAAAAGTGAAAACAACACACCCTTTATTGTTTGTTATTAGTATCGATTTTTACTGAAAACTAATCGTTCAATAAAATCAAACTGAACCTATTTCATCGAAAACTTGCTACTTTTCATGTTTCGTTAACCCTGTTACAGTAACTAGCAGCCCAAGTTCATGTACCAACGGAACACAAACACGGCGTCAGAGATTATATGGGCAATGTACACACTGCCAACAAAGGCCAGCTGCGAGGCGAGCTTGTCAGTGCAGCGAGATGCCTTGCTTGTGTTGGATTCATTTGACCGTTTGCTTGCTTTTGCCCTTTAAGATCTCTTTTGTTACTTGCACTGCACCGTTGGACTTGCAACCGAACAACGTTTCTTCCTCCCTGCCGTCTCCTCTCTGCCTGGCTTTCCCTTTTCGTTAGCTCTGCTGCTTGGAACAGCGTCCCGCGGCTGTAGCAACTTGTAGATCACGCTTGGATGTAGGAGTAGTACAGTTCTTGGTTGACTGAAGATTAAACTAGGACGTCGCATGCCAAGGGCACCAAGGAATCAAATCAAAATAAGACTACTGTACAATACACACAGGTCTGAACCTAAAATCTTACTGTATCAGTTGCTGTAAGCATCTTCTCAAGCACGTTCGTGCCATATGGCATTACGAGACGAGATGGAAATGCCATATTCTTCTTGCCAATGGGAACTCAAATCGAGTCACATAAACTGATCTGAACAATAAACAAGGGTCACGGGTTTTTAGACAACGGAATGACGAGCGACAAATATGTCAAAAATGCTAGTAAATCTTTTGCTACACACGTCGTAGCAATGAGTGTCAGAGATGCACGCGACGCTCAGACCGCTCAAGCACGACCCCATCCTCAGGCTACAGGAGCAGTCTGTTACCCTAACAAAGCTGGTTTCAAAAAGTATCAGGTCTCGCAATGATCAACAGCCTGCAATGGACTGAATAGACTACACTGTCTGGTTTTACAAAGTTTCTAACAGAAGGGAAAAAAATTACAGGGGTTTCTCGACGCTACAAAAAGGAAACAAAACAAACGCGACGCGATATGTTGCTTGGAGAAACTGAAAACCTAAAGTTGAATGAAGTGTATATGAGTTAGCGAACAAGGGCTAATACTTTTCTGTCGACACAGCGGTTGTCTTCAGATGGCTGTAAACAAAATTGCCCGGTATCCTGCGACAACAGTACAGCAGTACACTTCAATAATTCCAGCCTTTTGCAAAGAGAAAGGAATACGAGAAAGGAATGCATAGCTAAATGCCAAAAAAAAAAAACTGTACCTTCTAAGTTAGTATTTGCACATTCTTTTCCTGATTAGTATCTGTTTCCATGGATGACAAACAAACAGACCATTAGGTTTCCGATCGTAATTATTTGCAGTGATATCTTAGACGCTAAGCATGTCTCAGATTAGCAAACAGAACGTCAAGAGGGGAATTTTTTAATCAAACTCACATCTGACAGTCTAATGAGCTGAATCTGGAACCCTACATATAGAACATTTGACCAATCTCCTACCCTGCATGAAGCACCACACACAGTAAATAACAGTAATAATTAAGAATGCAAGTCAACCCCTCAGCAGAACTATAGAATGAATAAAAAGCGAATGCAAGTCAACAAGCTACAGAATTTTCTAGGCCACAACGTGATTCAGAACAAAAAAATGCAAGTTCTATTTCCTCATGTTCGCGTACCTTATATCTTGCTGTAAGTAAAATCAGTAAAAGTTTATTTCTCTGTAGCTCTGAGAATGCGGCAAAAGCTCTTCCACCTCAATCCTTGAACTGAAATAGCCCATATTTCTCCTCCTCTGGTGTACAATTTCAACCTCTGCCAAGAAAATACTGTACACCGGCCTGTGGTCGGAGAAACGAGACTCACCACGAACGTAAGACAGCTGATTCAGGCCGCTCCCGTACCAGAGAATGCGATCACACCTGTTTGTTCATTAGGAAGGTATAAAAGAAATGATATCCTCAGCTCAAAAATACAAAGTAGTAAAATATAGCAGTTTTATTTTTTATTTTTATTTGTACTAACAAAAGAAACCATACCATGCTGGCGTTCTTCTCTTTTCTTTTGGGTGCATGCCCTCCCCAGCGTACCGATCTGAGTTGAACGAATATTTGTATGTGGGAGGAAAATAGATCCTTCCTTCTTTCCAACCCTGGAAAACTCGTCCATATATTTGTTGCATTCGGAGCTGTTCCACAAGAAAGAAACCCAAAAGTTTGAGTCGTTATAAATTAACAAGGAGAAAAATAGATAGAATAACAAACACAGTGCATTTTTTAGCCTTGCGTTCTGAAAGAACATATTATTCCGATTTTGTTGCAACATACTGTTCCAATTATGTTGCTTGCTTAAAGTATATTTTGGAACCTTAATGTTGCCTATTCCAGTAAAATTGAAATGAATAATACTGAAAGAGCACTGCATAATTTACCTGGTCTTTCTCCAACAATTGCTTCCAGTTATGCATTTCCACAAGAGCTTTTGCTGAACAATATGATAGGGCAATCCGATAATTCAAATCCCCAAGCCATATAATACGACTGCAATTTGAGAATAAGCAGTTATTATACAAGTTTACATTTGCTCCTCTAATCTTATGAAAGGCAAGAGAAAAGTCTCTTACTCATGCTCAAGAATTGTCTCAGATGACTTAACGTCATTGGCACCACGAACCCTTGGGAACCTGGTCTTCCTTAAAATTTCCAAAACATCAGAATTCCTGCGCAGTTCATCCCCTTCCTTTTCCCCTGAGGTTAAATGACAACAGATGAAGCAGAAGCTTGTCTGGTGCAAAGACATGCTTATTGAAATTGAACCCTGCAGCAAAATGAAGAAGCTCACTACAAGAAATTTACGAAACATTGACTACTATGTCAGTACTATGGATGTGTGTATGTTTCCAGACCCGATACTACCTTATTTCCAAGATAACCCATCAAACCTCTGCCCACACAAGAAACTTTCAAGTTTCTCACATCATCTCTAATTTCATTCCGTACCCAAACTGTCAGGAATATGCCAACCATTTGTTTGCTTCCAACCAAGCAATACCTGAGCGGGCCAAGTATCTCAAATAGTTAGTATACCATGAACCAAGAAGTGAAAAGATCCACCGTTCAAATCAAAAATAAGAAATGCGCATGTATTATGAAGCAGGCAGAATACCTGGAGCTCTTTGATTGCTCCTCATTCGGCTCAGGAGGTGCAGATGCATTGTAGGCACGAGGACATGGCGAAAACTGTGCAGCATCGCTTGCTTCCACATCTATGTTATCCTCATCTGGTGACCCAGGGCATTGTAAAATTCCATCAAAATCACTTGTTCTGCCTCCCAAGTTGACAGGGTCACATACACTAAACCTGCGATCCAGTCTTGATTGTGGGAACATGTAGTCCCCATCAATTCTTAAACTACGACTGAGATTGTGAAACGATCGACGATGGAAGAGCGAAAAGTTCTCCTGCCTTCTTGCATAACCCTCGAAGTCAGCATCTAGTTCTACAACTGGATCAAGAACCGGTGAAGGAGTGTGATAGCCACCACAACCATTGGTTCCAGGATTCTTATTCAGTGACCTCCTAATAAGGGATACCCACTTCTTTGCTGGAAGATTATCTTCCGTGCCAAGAACGTTTCCAGCATTTAAAGGGACTATCTCCTGGAACCTACAAAAAATTGAAAGACCAACTCACAAAAGTAACTAAAAAGGCTCAAAAACACCAAGTCTAAATCAGAAATACCAAGGATCAAGCACATACCCTAATATATAGATATCAGCAGGAGGAGAAGTATGGAGCCATTCGTCTAAATTGAGACCCCTCGGAGGAGATTTACCACCGACGTTCCATGTTGCAGCAAAGATCCTACAAGCAGACCGACACAATAGAATGATCTATAAGATTTTATTACATATAGTTGCCCAATCAAAATGCACAAACAATCTAAAAGCAATATAAAAATTGATTAAGGACACAAGATTCCATCCAATCCACTGAACTGAATTTCAAATTACACCACAGATATGATGGGGCCCTTGCAGATAAATTCTCATGGTGAATAAGTGGTACCTGTAATCTCGGACTTCAGTCAGGCGTGCTATATCAAAATTATTTCTCCCTCGGCGAGCGCGATCAGCACTCCGCTTGTGCGACGACCGGTCTGTGGGGCCACAAGGACAAGGAACAGCAGACAAGAACAATCATATCACTTGGCAGAAGAAAGGAAATGATTCAGAACAAAGATTGTATAAAGTGGCACTGAGCAGCAAAACAGATTAGTGGTGTGGTGAGAAAGCTGCATCTCTGTAGCTGCGGAAGAGAGGGAGTGGTGTGGGTCCCAATGGCTCGTTTTACCGCACCAGATCTGCTTCTCTTGGTCGTGCATGCGCTCGCTTCGTTCGCTGAGCAGCCGGGTCGCCATGATCCACCGCCACCAACCCTTCCTAGAATCGATCGCACATCCAGTTGAGCACGAAAGGAAATGAAGGAACCGCATGAAAAAAAAAAGGAAAAGGTGCTTGCTTTGCTCGTGATATTTGATGAAATCTCTATCCGATAAGACCACAAAGTAGAAACATATATCACAAAGAATGGGACAGATGTGGGGAGGCATGCAGACAGAGCAGTCACCCAAGCAACATCAAACAAAATTCAGGAGACTTGAAACTTATGGCGAAAAGGGGGCAGTTGGGGCCTTTTTAAGAGCTTTTGCGTCACTGCATCAAAACTGCAAACTGCAACGCATAATGTCTACGAGTAGGATGTCACTTTAACACCGAATGGAAGGAGGAGATGTCATGGTTGCTCATCTACCTTTGAATCGATACTGGGAGATTAGATAACTCCAAACAGGACATGGTGTTAGGATTTTTCCAGACCGAACAAGCAGCAGTGAAGGGAAAAGCATGCCCCATTGGGGGAATGGTTGGATCATGGGCTCTCACAACAATCCCAGAATAAATGCAGCCATGTAGATATCGCGTTTGAACAGCCAGAGCGACGCACTAATAACCGTACCTTGGCCGGCATCGAAATCAGCATGGGAGCGCGGCGCCTTGCTCCGGATGTTGAACCACTTCCGCACCAGGGACTTGGACCACGAAAGCTACACACATGAAACCAAACAAAAAAAAAATGGTGAACAGATCACGAAAGAAATGGGAGGAACACCAGCAGTGACTTCATCAAACACTGCTCAACACGAGCATCGCACAGTACCTTGCTCTTCTTGGCGCTCTCTTCCCCCATCGTCTCGCATCTCCTCCTCGCAGCGGCGCGGGCAGCCCACCAGCGGTCGCGACCTCTCGTAACAGGAAGCCTCAAATCCGAGGTCGAATGCGCCCCAACAGCGGTGTTCTCGCCCGGGATCCTCCGACCTCCGACCGAATTAGCCACAGATAAGGGCCAATCAGTCAGCCAGCCGGCTGCCACGAGCCA
Organism: Zoysia japonica; assembly: GCA_001602275.1. Lineage (NCBI taxonomy): Eukaryota > Viridiplantae > Streptophyta > Magnoliopsida > Poales > Poaceae > Zoysia > Zoysia japonica. Next base: position 2,392,470 of record BCLF01000030.1, on the reverse strand, counting down.
CGCCAAGATTGGATTTTTCCGGCGACGGAGTCAGCAACACTCCAGCCAGTGGGAGGGAGCAACCAGCGAAAACTCAAGAACGAATCTCCGGCTGCAGGCAATGCAGGTGCTCTGCCTTCCTCCCTTCGCCACCTTAGCCTCTACAGTCTAAGACGCAGGCAGCTAGGATTCGTGCAGTATCAAGCCCTCCTACTTGTAGCCTTGTACTGGTCGAAGTGCTGCAAAATACAAGGAGCTGGGACGTGCTAGGACATGGAACGGCAGAGGTGGAGCGCAAGGGAGAAAGAGGACGAAACGTTGGTGTGCAGGGGAGAGAAAAAGGGGAAGGTGGAGAGAGGAGAGGGGAGGGGACTGAGGAGGCTTCTTCTTTGTGTGTTCTCTCCTTTTGCTGCTCTTTACCCCACTCCTCTCTCTCTCTCTCTCTCTCTCTCTCTCTCTCTAAGCGCTCTGCTTTGCTTTGGCCTTCTCTCTCCTCTCGCTTTCCTCGGCCTCGTCGCTCAAATCCAGGGGCGGAGGAAGAGAGGGAAAGAGCTCCAAGCCATGCCTGCGGCAGGGGAGCACAAATGGCAGTGGACTCGAGGGGTGTGGACTGTGGACAAAGCAGTTTGCGGGTCGCCCGGAGGGCATTAGGGCGTGATTGGTTCTGCGTCAAGCTGCCCACAAGAGCCGGGTCGACCTTGGTCAAGTTGTATCTATGCAGATAAGCTTTGATTAATCTGTCGTATCGTCAGAGAGTCCGGTGCACTAAAAATTTTAATTAGTTGTGCGAGTTACAAGCTGAAATGAATGCAGTGAGTAAAAAAAAGCTTCGTCGCTGCAGCGCGTGAGCCAAGCCCAACGAGATACGGATTTCCATTTCATCTTCGTAGAGTCAGAGCGAAGCTTTTTGCACCTGATGACCAAACGCCTATGCAAGTAACCAATCAAACGGAGGTTGCGTACCGTTAGCCTGGTTGGGCCAAATCCGACGAACCAATCACGCCCTAGGCGACGCAACATTATTTTTTTTTAAAAAAAACAAACACGTTCGCGGAACCAAGCCTTTTTAGTAGTAGTATCTTGGTTAAGCTAATCATTTGCAATATGTACATACCTGGCGTACCAACTGCCCGTTAATTCTTTCCTAAGTAAACATCCTCGTTTATCTGCGCCGACGACTGAAAACGTCCATTCGCGACGAGGCGTGGACGTGATCGCTGGGGCCGATGGTTTTCGCCGCGTTCGTTTCTCCGTCCAAGTGCACCGCATTATCAGCCCGTCGTGACCGGCGCGTGAAACGACACGGCGAAGACGACGACCGCGGCAATGGCGGCTCGCTGTAGGTAGCAGCAGTCACCTCACCTCGTGCTCCTGCTGCTCGCAACCATCTCGTCAGATTCAGCTCAAACTGATGCACAGTAAGAAGACGCTCGCAGGGTCTGTCGATCAAGAGGTTTTCCCACCGTCACTAGATCGAGGGGCTGCCCGGCCGACCGCCGTGATCAGGTCACACCCACAGCCCGATCTCGAATTCTCGATTGGAGTACCGGTGAAAGCGAGACCGGCAGTTCGATCGATCGATCGATCGATCGATCGGACAGGCCGGCCAATCGATGGGGAATCAACGAGGCTGTATCAATAATTTGTTAGTACGAGTGTCAGTATGCCGTGATCTGACGGGACATGCTCCCGTGCTCGCAAGTGAGACAAACACGCGTGCTCATCCTCATCCGTAATGCTGGCCGTCGAGTGTCGAGACTACCCAGAATTCTTCGTTCTCGCGTTTGCTAGGAGTACAGGATTTAAATTTTGTTTCTCGGTTTGGAAAGACAGGTGTGGAAGACCTCAGGTTGTGCTTAAGCATTTCAGGATCGACAGAGACTGCATGCAGATGCATCATCCTTTCAGTTTCAGGCCGGCTCGATCTAGTCCATTGTTCCACTGCTCCACTTGGCAATTC
>BCLF01000030.1:2307199-2372068 GCA_001602275.1 Zoysia japonica | reverse complement strand
GTGGTACAAACAAGAAAACCAACAGAAGCCTTTTACTTTAGAATATTTGTGGAGAGTCGTGAAGGATCAACCAAAGTGGCGCAGACTCATGACACAAGAAGAGCACATCAAGAACAAGAGGACTAAGGTTTCGGAATCAGGTGCGTACACTTCATCATCCAACCATGAAACTGATGAAGAGAGTGCAAGCAAGCAGAAATGCCCAGAGGGGCAGAAGAAAGCAAAAGAAAAGTTGAAAGGGAATGGCAAAAGTGTCTCACCTTCTCCTTTGGGGGATCAAGCAAGTCCAAATATGGTCCTCTTTCATGAGGCTGCATCAATCAAAGCTGCAGAAGCAACAACCAAATCAGCTGAAGCAAAAAAAGAGCAAGCTAGAATGGCAAAATATCAGACATACATGAAACTGTTGGAGAAAGACACTTCAAATTATAATGAAGCAAAGCTAAGGAGGCATGAAGCTATTTTGGACCAGCTACCTAAAGAACTTACAGATGGTTCTAATCAGTAGAGCAATGTGGTTAATCATCAAGTAATATGTAATTTGTAGTATTTGCCATGTATTTGTTAACTAGTATTAGCCAGTAATGTGACTGCCACTGTATATTATCTATAATGTGTAGCTACTATCAGCTCAAAATATGTAACCTTTAGTATTTGTAATCCATATCAATATTAGCAAGAATTAGTTGTGCTGACAAAAGTATCAACTAGCCGTTGGAGTATTGACAATAGCAAAAAAAAACAGCTGCTGGAGTAGTGACAAAAGCAAAAAAAAGCTGTTAGAGAACAGACAAAAGCAAAAAAACAAAAGCAAAAAACTAGCTGTTGGAGTACTGACAAAAGTAAAAAAACTAGCTGTTGGAGTACTGACAAAAGCAAAAACTAGCCGTTGGAACTCAGCATCTATAAAAAAGGAAAAGTGGTTCAGGAAAACACTACCCTCTCATTCTCATCTTACACTACCATCTGCTGCAATCAACCCATTCTACTACACCAAAAATATGTCTTCTGACTCACAAGAGAAATCCAATCAATCAGATGATTGTACTACTAGTTGTAGTGACAACCTTGAAGAGGTCATGTGGCAAGGAATCAATGACCCGATGGAGACTCAAATTGAAAAAGAGATAGAAGCTGAACTTCTAGCACAACTTGAAGCGCAACAGCAAGCCCAACTAGCTGGTACCTCTACTCGTCGTGGAGGCTACAAAAGAAGGTACATTCATAGAAATCATGAAGATGATCACAACATATTGTTTGCTAAGTATTTTTCAGACAGTCCATTGTACACCGATGATCAATTTCGTAGGAGATTCCGCATGAGAAGGCATTTGTTTTTACGCATTGTTGAAGCACTTAGTAATTGGTCTCCATATTTTCGTCTAAGAAGAGATGCATTTGGCAAGTTGGGTCTATCCCCATTGCAGAAATGCACAGCTGCCATACAAATGTTAGCATATGGTACACCTGCTGATCTTATGGATGAAACTTTCGGTATTGCCGAAACCACAGCAATGGAATGCATGATTAATTTTGTTCAGGGAGTTAGACATATATTTGGTCAGCAATATCTTCGGAGGCCTACTGAACAGGATATTCAACATCTACTTGAATTAGGAGAAGCTCATGGATTTCCTAGCATGTTGGGAAGCCTTGATTGCATGCATTGGGAGTGGCAAAATTGCCCCGTTGCTTGAAAGGGGTAATATGTTCATGGTGATCATGGAGTACCCACTATTATGCTAGAAGCAGTCGCATCTATAGACTTATGGATTTGGCATGCTTTTTTTGGTGCTGCTGGTTCAAACAATGACATCAATGTGTTAGACCAATCACTCTTATTCACTGAGGTACTACAAGGAAGAGCACCAAGTGTTGAATTTATAGTTAATGGAACAACATACAACATGGGATACTATTTAGCTGATGGAATTTATCCAGAGTGGGCAACATTTGTGAAAACAATCAGCGGACCACAATTTGTTAAGCATAAATGCTATGCACAACGGCAAGAAGCAGCAAGGAAAGATGTTGAAAGAGCATTTGGTGTACTACAAAAAAGATGGGCTATCATAAGGCATCCTACACGCCTTTGAGAAAAGGAAGAGCTTGCAGATATCATGTATGCTTGTGTTATTTTGCATAATATGATAGTTGAGGATGAGAGAGACATATATGGAATACCAGATGGAAATATATATGAACAAGGGCAGACTTCACCTCAAATGCAAGGTCTTAATGAAGGTCCAATCTATGGATTTACAGATGTTCTAGACAAGAACATAGAAATTCGTGACCGAAGTACTCATAGACGTCTAAAAGAAGATCTGATAGAGCACATCTGGCAGAAGTTTGGTAATCAACATCAGCAAGATTAGTTTATTAGGTTCTTTTTAACCGTCCATGCACTTAGTTGTTTGTATGCGCTGTTATCAGTTTTACTAAGTTGTAATGTACCAGTTAATATCATGCTAAAAAGTATTTCAGAATTTACCATCTTGCACACATTTCATTGGGGCTGGAATGGAGATGCTGCTCCAGCTCGATTACATTGTTGCCTCAAGATTCAGCATGCCCTGCAACCAATCGATCAAAATATAAGACCATATATCTTATCACAACACGGTAAACTTATCTAGGAACAAAGCATATTACAGACTTTGATTCACTGCTCCAATTTTTTGCTCGTCTAAAGCCTGTAGAAATCTCATCTCTCGTAGATCTAGCCAAATCCATGCGCCAGATCGAACTTGCTGCCGCCACCACTGATCAAATTGAATAGATCCTCCGCACTCGATTGCAAAATCAGTGCAGAGAAATAAGTATTTATCTAACAGTTTTCTGAGGATTTCGATGGATTCGAAACTGACCTGCTAAGGGTTTCACAAGCTTGCTCTTGCGCAGAAAAGAGGAAGATGAGGAAGCTCGCAGCAGCACCTAGATTTGTGGGTTTCCATGGATCGGAGGTACTCGCGCGGATGAAACAAGAGAGAGAGATCGATGGGATCGAGAGAGATTGGGGACGAAGATGGCCCGTGACTCACCCACCGCGCGAAGGAACCAGAAGACCCTGTCGCTGGATTTTTTTATCTACCTGGGACCCACCTGTACCCCGTGCGACATGCCCAACATTGTGAGAAAATGAATAGCTATTATCTGATTCTTGTGGGCTCCACTACTACTACCTATTTGAGTTTATACATTGCGCATGCTCTTATGGACAGATTCTTTTAGAAATATTTTATGGGAAAGAAACTGTAGGGATTGCCCTACAAAACCGACTCCTAGGGAATCAGATCGCATGCGTTTGGGCTTGGCTTCGATTCTTTTATGCCCGCCATTGTTTATTGGCCATTTTTGCTGGCAGAAGGGTAGTGAGGCAGATATAATGTCTTCTGCTAGATTTAGCTTTGGCCCCTTATGATAGTTTTTTTTTTGTGGTAGTGTATGTTTAAAATTTTAAGTTAAGTAACTTACCATTGTTATTAGTATATTCTAAGTACTTTTTACTAGTAGCTGTATTGTATTTAAAAGAAAGCTCCCGAGTAAATAGTGTCACACATTTTGGATGCATTGGCAATTTCTTTTAGTATTCAACTAACCTTGGTAAACTTCTAAATAAAACAGGTACATCATTGTTATTGATGATGTATGGACAAATCAAGCATGGGAGGCAATCCAATCAGTCATACCAGAGAATAACTGTGACAGTAGAATCATTGTGACCACTCGGATGGAACATGTGGCAAAAGCATGCTGTCCCGCTAGTATTGGTGAAGATTTCATCTATCATACGCAACCCCTCAAGCTAGAGGAATCCAAAAAATTGTTCCTCTGTAGAATGTTTGGCTCCGTCGATGCAAGTTGTCCCATTGAGCTGAAGAGGTGATGGGCAATATTTTGAAGAAATGTAGTGGGTTACCATTGGCTATTATCAGCATTGCTACCATTTTGGTTTGTTACAAGTCATCAGGAAGCATAGATAAGTGGGAACAGATATGCAGATCCCTTGGTTCTCAGATGGAAAACAATCCTACCCTTGAGGGGATGAGGTAGATAGTCACACTCAGCTTCAACCATCTACCTCATGAGCTCAAGGGTTGCATGATGTACCTCATCATTTTTCCAAAGGATTGCGTGATTGATAAGGAGCGACTCTTGTGCAGATGGATTGCTGAGGGATTGGTCTTAGGGAAGCGGGGTTTGACCCTGATGGAGGTTGCAGAATCCCACTTGGACGAACTTTTGAGTAGGAATATGATTGAAGCATTTTATTCAGACTATGAGTCAACGAAGAAGTATCGGGTGCACGACATGCATCTGGAAGTTATGGTGTCTAAGTCCCTAGACGCTAACTTCGTTAGTCTGCAAGGAGGGCAGTACAATGGGATGTTGTACGATAAGATTCGTCGTCTCTCCATCCATAGTGGTGTCAACAACTCGGATCCTCCATTGAGGACAAAGGTGGTTGGTCACAGAGGTACGAAAGAAGTGAATGTGAAGCACATTCGATCATTGAGCGTGTTTGATCTCCAAGGGTACAATCTTCTTGATCAGTTAGACAAGTTCGCCCTACTGAGGGTGCTTGACCTTGAAGGTTGCGAGGGTGTAACAAACAAGCATGTGGAATATGCCTGCAATTTGCCTTTACTCAAGTTCCTTAGCTTGAAGGAAACAAATATCAAGAAGGTGCCTCTTCAAATCGGGAATCTAGAGCATCTACAGACCCTTGATGTAAGTCTCACCCTCCTTGATGACCTACCAGAGACTATCACAAATCTAGAGAGGCTTGAGCATCTGAAGATCAGCAACAGACATCATCTATGGGGTATTGCTAAGTGGACCTTGCCTCGGGGTCTCAGCAAGATGAAGGCGCTATGTAATTTGTTTTCAGTAAATACTGGAACGACATTGAGGTTGCACGGGAATTAGGTAAACTAGAACAACTCCAGAGAATAAAAATGTACATCGACCCTGAATCGGTTGCTGAGGAGGTTCTCCAAGAGATTGCCTTGTCCTTAAGCAAGTGGTACTCTCTCTGATCGCTCAACATTATAGATATAGATGATAGAGGCAAAATAATTGATGTTCTCCATTGCCTCACAACACCACCGCATCTCCTTCGGTTCCTCGAGATTCGTGGTTCCAAGAGTCAGAGGTTGCCCAGCTGGGTCAGATCACTCACAAACCTTGCTGAATTTTGCATCTGGGGTACATGGCTGAAATGTGACCAAATTTTTGGCCTCATGTGTGAATTGCCCAGCCTCAATGTATTGCAGGTGGGTAGGACTGGTGGCCCCGTTGAACCTGAGATAGTTGTAAGCACAAGTCACAAATTTCCGGTGCTTAGAGTCCTGATGATTATACATACTACGGTTGAAGTTACCCGATTTGAGGAAGGATCGATGGCAAAGCTTGAGTCACTTTCCCTGTATTTTAAGGGCAACGAACAGGGCAGGGGCAATATTGTCATGAAACACTTGACCAACATCAAAAGGTTCACATTCGTATGTCTCAAGGACAATCCTATACTGAACCTTGAACTAGAGCAGCTGAATATGGAGAACGATGTGCGCCCTAATTCCAACCCATTCCAGGTTGCACACTTTCTGATACACAAAATCCGGTTACGTGATCGCCGAGTTATTTATTGAGAACAATGGCATCCGTTTGTTCTCCATGTTTTACATGCAGCTTATATTATTCTGCTTTCCCTTTTCAATGTACTTTGCAAATGTATTTCTCTTGTCACAGACTTTCAAAATAAGGCACACTATGTATTTTTCGAACATTATTGTGTAATAAACTCATCGTTTAGTAATGATGCTTATCTATGCGTGACATGTACCTTGTTTAAAAATAAACTCGCCGGTGTGCAAGACACAAATGGTGATTTTGTGGAGGCCACAGGTAAGGTAAGGCAGGAGGGAGTGATTAGAGCACGAGTACTACTGTACAATCGGAGGCCGATGCCTGGCAGTCTGGGCGTGGGCAAAGGCACTCTGAGGCTCTCTTCTGAACAGGTCCATTGTCACATTGTTCTAGAGTTGGCAAGTTGAGATTGTCCCGAAAGAAAGCGAGCGCGGAACAAGCTCTTCTCCCATATCGACAGGAGATGTAATCTGTCAACGTCGCAGGATAGCATCGACAAACGGTGCTTGGTCCGAGTGTTGATTGGCTCCATGGATGATGCACGTTGCCCTAATGAGCTAAAAGACATAATGAAGAATATCTTAAAGAAATGTGGTGGGCTGCCATTGGCTATTGTTAACATTTCTAGCATATTAGCCGGGTATACATCAGTAGGGAGCAAAGATAAGTGGGAAACAATTTGCAAATCGATTGGATCTCAGATGGAGAGCAACTCTACCCTTGAGGCGATGAGGCATATAGTCACACTCAGCTATGACCATCTACCACACGAGCTCAAAGGCTGCATGATGTACCTTAGCATCTTCCCAGAAGACTATGTGATCGGCAAGGATAGGCTCCTGGGCAGATGGATCGCCGAAGGATTTGTTCAAGAGAAGCGTGGCTTGACCCTCATGGATGTCGCAGAGTCCTACTTGGAGGAGCTGGTGAGCAGGAACATGGTTGAGCCACTTTTCGGATTTGACGGCAAGGTGGAGTCTTGCAAGGTGCATGACATCCTTCTTGAAGTCATGGTGTCCAAGTCCCTGGAGTCTAACTTTGTCAGCCTGCTAGGAGGGCAGTATGGAGCCATGTCATGTAACAGAATCCGTCGCCTGTCCATCCAGGGGGATGGCGACAACATGTCCCAGTCCCAGCAAGATGGAAAGCAAAGGAACAAGATGATCCAAAATATGGATGTGGAGCATGTTCGGTCATTGAGCTTGTTTCATCTCAAGGAACACAAGCTGCTCGATAACCTAGACAAGTTCACCTTGTTGAGGGTACTTGACCTGGAAGATTGTGAGGGACTGACAAACAACCATATGAGATATGTTTGCAGGTTGTACTTGCTTAAATTCTTGAGTGTGAAGGGTACAAATATCAGCGAGATGCCTACTCAAGTTGGAAACTTGGAGCACTTGCAGACACTTGATACAGGTGCCACATGTCTTAGAAGTCTGCCTGAAACTATGACCAATCTAGAGAAATTAGAGCGCTTAATGTTCAGGAACAAGACTAAATGGCAATTTATGTGGAAGCTGCCCCGGGGGCTCAGTAAATGAAGGCACTACGCGAGGTTTTTTTAGCGTGTCTCGAAAATGATGCTAAAGTTGCCCAAGAGCTCGGTGAGCTACAACAACTTGAAAGTATAGGTATGTACATCAAGTGCCCCAATAATGCTGAAATTATTCCAGAACTTGAACAGTCCTTGAGTAAGCTATCCTCTCTCCGGAAACTCGATATATCGAGTATGGATATCGAAAAAGGAAATATTACCTTTCTCCATAACATCCGCGCTCCACCTCAACTCCTCAGGTACCTTAGGATTGAGGGTGAAGTTCTGCATGGTGGGTTGCCTAGCTGGGTCGGGTCACTCACATACCTTGTGGAATTTGTGGTCATGCGCATAGGCCTTACAGATGACCAACCATTCGGTGTTTTATGTAAGTTGCCTCACCTGAAGAGCGTCACCGTGCACCAAAAAAAGCTACAAATCTGACGAGCTCATCGCACTCACTAGCCACAACTTTCCAGTTCTTAGCTATCTGAAAGTGAAAAGCGATTGGAATCCGGAGCCTAGAGTTATACGGTTTGAGAATGGATCCATGGCAAAACTCGAGAAGCTTCACGTGAGATTCGGTGAGCTGAACAGAAGCATCGACGGTATCGAATACTTGACCAGCCTGAAAGAGGTAGAGCTGACGGGTAACAAGGACAACTCTTCACTAATCGATGCACTGGAGCTGCTGAAGGAAGAGAATAATAGGCGATCTAAGTCGAAACAGAGCCAGTTTCAAGTTGTAGTAAAATATGATTGATGTGTACTTGCAGCTTTTGTTAGTTTGTTTCCTTCTTCCATCAGCATATAAGCTGAACATTTGTAATTTTATTAATGCCATGTGCAGAAGCACAGAGGCAGACATTTTCTTCCACTATCTAAATAAATAATATATGATTGATATTTGTAGTTTTATTAATGCCATGTGTTACGATATGTTTTATCATCTTGTAAAGTTTATGCTTGTATATTAAGAAAAATAAATAAATTATATGAGAGGGTAAATTAACCTAAAATTATATTTTAGCAGGGTAAAATAAACTAAAATATAGTTTCTAGATTATTTGGAAGGGGAGTAAATTCAGATTCCTGAGGTTTGGTACACATCTGTCGGCATTTTCTTAACTCTGATACAGTGGTACACATTCTGAAGTGGCTCCACATACACTTTCTCAAGTCTGCATAGATTGTTTTTGGTCTTTATGTCATTAATTTGCTACCCTGGCTCGTACTGTGATTTTCCTCTTCTAATCACTGTTTTTTTCTAGCAGTTTGGCTAGGGGTGAAAATGGATCAGGATTCAGGAAAATATCCCGTCCCATTCCGGTCCTGAACAGGATGGAAAACAGGAAGGAGCTCACGGTAACAGGATTGGTAACAGCTGAGGCCTACTTCCGACCATATTTGCGGGATCACATTTTGAATCGTGATGAACCCATTTTCATTCCCATTTATCAAAATAACGGATTACGGCGAGGAAGGAACAGAGGGAGGTGAGACGGCGCCGCGGCAGCGTACCTGGGATGGGGCATGATGTGGGGTTACCAGATCCTGCCGCTGGGGAGGAGCCGACGCTCGAGCGGCCGGAAGAAGCTTGGGGGGTGATTGGTTGGTCGGTTCGCCTCCGACCAGGCCCGCCGGGTGCAGGCTACACATGATTGCTTGCCTGTAGTAGTCCTCGGACCTGGCCGAGCGGATGTAAAAAAGCGTCCCGCCGCCTGGCTTCTGAGTTCGTTCCTGGCGGCCCTGCTCCGATGGCGCAGCTGGTGCTTTTTTTTTTACACACTCTATACTTCTTTATAATGCTGTTAGCTATATATAATTACTACTTTTTCCAGAATTAAAAAAAGAAATTTTTTAGTACAATATTTTGATCCAATATATTAGAAATATAAATTACAAATAATTTTTATTTATTAAAGTTAAAAATGTGAAAATTATATCAATAGATTCGTCTTTAAAAATTCTTTCATAGAAATAACATATGTCATTTTGTATAAATATTTTTATAGAAAATAGGAGTTAAATTTATGTTGTAGAGATTGTATCGTTATCCAAAATAATTTGAAAAAATATATATTAAGTAATTTATGTATATTTTAAAGTAGATTAAGATATGTAGATCAAAATAAAAACTAAAAATTTATAGTTAATATTCTGATAAACTTGCTTCTTTAGAATTTTGTTTTATATTTTATCACTTTGTACAGATAATCAAACATACTTTCTTCTCAAACAGAGACGAGATAAATACGGACAACCAATCACAATGAAGTGCATGAACTTAACCCGACTCAAATGAGCCGGATTCATACGTACGAGCCGGGCTCGACAGATACCACCATCCAATCGCACCTTGCCTGCCGCCGCCTTTGGGTTTCGTGTCTCAAGTGCGAGGTAGCTACCTGGGCTTGGGCCAATAGAAAAGCTATACGTGCTGCCGCTGGGAATGTCCATATGGGCCACAGTAGTTTGATGGACCAACCGTGCATAGGAAAGAAAGATAATTTGCTTTTCTTTTTTGGGCAGCTTGTCAAATGTCAAATCTCATTTCATGTCACAATAACAATAAAAAGAAATGAAGAGGGTATATGCTTTTTTGTTGGGTCAATGTTCCTGACATAATTACCATTTTTTGACCGATTCTAATATATTCCCATCGGTCATACAGGTTTACATCTCGGTTTTACTGGGCCTATGAACCGATTTTACCATTTTTGAATTCTCATTTTTTCTAAAATTTTCAAAAAAATGAATTTATAAAATGAAAACCGGTCATACAGTGAAAACCTCAAAAACTGGTATAGTTTTTGCGATTTTGTTAACGTTAGTAGAGAGCTGAGCAGGGGCAGGCTCTGTCTGCCAGCTGAAATTTGAGAGGTCTAACGTGAATTGTTCGAAGCCAAAAGGCCCAAGCAGTACCAACGAGCCCATCTTAGGCTTCCTGCTACGGGTCTTAGCAGACCTCTCAGCTCTTATTCTTTTGAATTTTCTCTTGATTTTTCTAATTTTATGGGTGAAAGTGATTTTTTTTATTCTCTAAAATAAAATTTTCGAATCAGGACAGATAATTACTTCACATAATCAAGAGAAGCTACTTTTTTTTTAGCTCTCAGCTGTTTAGTTCATTTCAAAAAATCACTTTATAGAGTAGACAAAAATCACTTCTTAACAAACAATGTTTGGCAAAGAATCAGGAGTTTGAATTTTTTTCAAAGTGTCTAGGTGCATTTCTTTTCTGCTATAACTTGGTTAATTCTCCAGACGGAAATGCTCACAAACTGCCCAAGCACGGAGTAAAAAAAAAACACCTTCAGCTGAGCATTTGTGTCTCGATTAAGTAACCTAAGAGAGCATCTCCAAAAGCACCCTTAAAATTTCTCCCCAAAACACACTTTAGAGGCAGCCTAAAAAATTTAGAGGAGTATTTTTCTTCCCTCCTCCAACAGCTCCTCTAATTAAGTTCTAAAGATTATTTGAATTTGGACCAGATCCACAGGAATAGTTGTTTTAGACGGTTGGCCCAATCCACAGATGAACATCCCAGCTAGGATCGTGAGATCTTCGTAGTCATCACGAATAGATTAATTCAACACAGAAGCTTTGAGGTCATCGTCGGTATGTACAGCTTGAGGTCATCGTCGGTCCAAAAGCGTTGAGGCCGTCGTCGATCTATACAGCAGGGCGTCATGGACCGCGTGACAGTTTTCTTCGGCACCAAGTGAAAAATAAAGCGTGGGAGATGATGTCGGGGAGTCCAGAAATCCCCCTAGATGTGTGGGTGTGGATGAGGAGTTTTTAGGAGAGGTATAAATGTAGAGAAGTGTTAAAAGAGGCTGTTGGAGAGGAGTTTTTTTGTTCATTTTCCTTAAAATTTGATTTTAAAAAAGTTAATGGAGGACTTTTGTAGATGCTCTTATGTCAGAAAAGAAGTAACGCCAGCCAAACCGCTAAAGTGGTTCCCTTCTGGTCAGTAGTTTAGCTTACGAAAAAATTGGTTGAAAATCACTAAAAATTAAACAAAAATTAAAATTTGGATTAATTTGGGTGAAACTGTTCTATTTTACCTGATTCAAAATTTCAAATTTTAAAACTCCTCTGTTTCAATGGTTTATTCGATTAGGTTTTACCAACTTTTTTGTAATTTTTTATTTCTGAATTTTTTGAATTTCTTTAAGGGTCTGTTTGGTTCCTTACAATTGAATTAATTTCCATGCATCAAATTATAGGAAATTGAATTGTCTAAAATTGAATCAGTTGGAATTGAATAGATTCAATTCCATTTTTGCTGTTTGGCTGTTCTTAGAAATTGAATTTTGGAACCAAAATTAAATTGCTGTTTGGATTGAAATATATACAGAATTAATAAATGGAAATCCAGATCCCACGAAGGCATTTCAAAAATCACCCCTCTCTGTGTCTCTCATATCCACACATCTGTGATCTCTCTATCTCTTTCTCACAGAATCTGACAGCTGGGTGGGGCAGGCGCAGCAGCGTGGTGGCTTCAGGCGACACGCAACGACATGCTCGAGGGTGCAGTGGTGGGCAGCTTTGGGCTTGACGGGGCGGCCAGCTTCGAGCAGCAGGCAGGCACCGGAGTGCCACAGCGAACAGGCGACGGGCAACTTCAGGCTTGACGGCCGGCAACTTCGAGTGCTGCGGCTTCGCGCATTGGAGCGCTGCAGCTTCCAGAGGCAGGCAGGCACCGGAATGCCGCAACGAGCAGGCGACAACTCGACAAGCAGCTTCGGGCTCGGCGGCGGGCAACTTCGAGCGCGGTGGCTTCGGGCGTTGGAGCGCCATAGCTTCAGCGGCAAGCATTCGTCGGATTGTCGTAGGTGTAGCATGGAGCGCGACGCCTTCGATTCCGAGAGTTTCAGACGTTTTGGCTTGGAAAGTAAAATGAGAGTGGAATTCAGGGCAATGAAATAGGTTGAATTGACGATTCCAATTCCATAGATTGCCAAACATGTTGGACTTTGGAATTTAATTCAATTCACACTAATTCCAGGAAGCCAAACAGAGCCAAACTATCAGAAAAATTGGACGGGACAAATTTTACTGGTTCCTCTCTCTATTTATAAATAGATGTCGCGGGCGACCTGTAACATCAATTTTGATAATTCTTCTTATTCAAAATTTTTGAGAAATATCATATATTTTATTATAATTTGATTTATTATTAGAGTTATTTAATCACAACTTAACATTTTACATATTTGAACTAATTTTTTGAATAAGATAAATGACCAAAGTTGACGACGACATCAATTTAAAAACGAAAAGAGTACGTTGAAAACCAGTTTTGTTATCCACGGTTTGATCTCAGCCAAAAAAAAAACCACTAGTTTTTTTCGACGAGGGACAAAGTAAACTAAAAACGACCGGGTCACCAAAGACCAACGAAACATCACTACCAACCTCTAAACAAAGATGTTAACCACCCATCACCAACAAGCATAAAACGAGTGCCAACATAAAGCTCCATTAAAGCCACCGAGATACACAGTAACTACGACAACTTTTCAGATGACATCAACCAATTGCTTCTCAAGCATCTTCCTGACTATTCTGCTCATCTTCACGGGCCTCTTCATCATCTTTGGTATCTTCACCAGGTCCAGGAAGTTGCAGTCTTAAAAGGTGGCCTTGCTGAAACTGGTAGAACCTATCCACCGCAGAAATAATCTGCAAGAGATTCTTCACGCCTTTGATCAGATCTTCCTTCGACAGATCTTTTAACAAGCCTACCCAATATTTCAAAAGACCACACGCCTGATAAATGATATCACACAGATTACAGATACATTTTTTTTTTATCAAAGTAAGCTTTATTTCTAGCTTTCCAGATTGCTCAAGTAATACCGGCCAAACCAAGCACATAAAAGGTACTGCCATTAGGCAAGTATTTTTTTTATTCAAATATAGTATTGATCAGTCGAAGTGGAAATACAATCTGCCCCAAACAAACACCCACATAGCTCCACACTGCTTTGGGAATGGGACACAGAAAGAAAAGATGATTTCCAGTCTCCTCTTGGGTGCAAAACTCACAAGTAGAGTTGCCTTTCCAATTTCTTCTTTTCATGTTATCCCTGGTTAGCTTTGCATTTTGCTCTAACAACCAAATGAAAATCTTTATTTTCAAGGGGAGTTTAGCTTTTCAGATATGTTTGTTGGCTTTCTATTGCATAGAAGCATGAATTTTTTTTGTATAATGATTGCACAGAGAAGTCCCATGATTAACTAAAGACCAAACAGAGCTATCAGTGACCAATAAAAAGGGGTATCCCATAGTTTCAGTCAAAATAGTACCCCATTGTTGCTACAGACTCACATCAAAACTTCTCCTAAAACTCAAGCCCCAATTTTTTTTCATGAGTTTCATGAATAGACACAACTTTGTCATTGCAAATATTGTAAAGCTCATGAAAATTGTCAGCTAAGGATTTTCCATTAAGCCAACAATCTTCCCAAAAAAGAGAATTCCTGCCATCACCCACTTTTCTTTTTCTACATAAAAGATAAAGGTTTCTGATCTTAAGCAAATCTTTCCAGCAAAGAGAATCAGTCAGCCTAGGCTTGATAGAGTTAATCCAGGTGTTATTCAAGTACTTTTTTTTTATAATGGTCTGCCATAAACCTTCTTCCATTTCTAATTTTCACCACCACTTACATAATAGACAAATGTTCATCCACAGGAGGTTTTTGATCCCTAAACCACATTTATCTTTAGGGGACCAAATTTTACCCCATTTAACCAGATGATATTTTCTTTTTGTCCCCCCTCCCTGCCAGAAGAAGGTTCTCCTAGCTTTATCCATTTTTTGAATCACAGTCAGGGGCAGAAGATACATAAACATGTGATATATAGGTGTATTAGATAAGCTAACATTTATCAAGGTTAACCTGCCACCAAAAGACATTGAGCTACCCTTTCATACATCAAGTTTTTTAGATATCTTTTGAGGAACTAAATCCTAGTCTCTAACATAAATCCTTGATGGGCCAACAGGGACTCCAAGGTATTTAATGGGAAACAAACCAACTTGGCAATCGAATAGATCAACATAGTTTAAAGCTAACACATTATCACCCCCAATCATAACAATTTCACTCTTTTGAAAGTTTATTTTCAAACCTGACATAAGTTCAAAAATATATAGAAGTAACTTAACATTTCTAGCTTTTTCCATGTTATGCTGCAAACAGATAATAGTATCATCAGCATATTGTAAGATTGCCACCCCCTTATCAATCAGATGAGGTATCAGCCCAGTAATGAGACCATTCATTTGAGCTTTTTGAAACATCTTAGTAAGGCAATCAGCTGCTATATTGAATAAAAAGGGGGACAAAGGATCACCTTGTCTCACACCTTTATAACTGGCAAAGTAACCTCCAATCTGATTATTCAACTTAACACTCAAAGTTCCATTGCGAACTACTTGTTTGAGTCCTAAGAGCCACAAGGGACTGAAGTTTTTGATCTCTAGACATCTGAATAAAAAGTCCCAGTTAACCTTGTCATAGGCTTTTTCATAATCAAGTTTCAACACCACACCAATCTGTTTTTTTCTCTTGGTTTCATGTAAAACTTCATGCAGTGACATAACACCATCCATGATATATCTTTTAGGGATGAAGGCATTTTGACTTTTGTCTATCAATTTATTCATGTAAGGTTCTAGTCTCATGGTAAGAATTTTGGTCAGCAATTTGTAAATGCAATTGATTTATTTACAGGCGGATACAACTTAATGAGTTTATCAAAGAGATACCCACTCTCAAAGGTGACAACTATGGAGAGTGAAAGAAAAAGATAGACCTAGCGTTTATCTTGGCTGAGGTGGACTGGGTTCTCACCACAGCATGCCCCACTGAGCCTGAGGAGCCAGTGAGGAAAGAAAATGAGGCTGAGGCTGCTTGACAGACCAGACAGAGGGACTATGCTCTCTTAAAGATGTTCTATGACTTTGAGCATAGAAAATAGACCATAGCCAACAAGAAGTGTATGGCTGTGATAAAGAACACGATTGAGCCTGCAATTGTGGGTTCAATCGCGGGGTGTGACACCGTCACAGAGTATCTTGAAAGAATAAAGAGTCAGTTTACTGGCTCTTCAAAGACATACGACACACAAGTTATTAAACAACTTGTGACAGAAAGGTACTCTGGTGGTAATGGTGGCATTAGAGAGCACATACTGAGAATGAGCAACATGGCATCTAAGCTCAAAACAATAGATCTGGGTCTCAAGGATGCACTCCTTATCCATCTGATTTTTGCTTCCTTGCCAAAAGAGTTTGACAGCTTTGTTGTCAACTACAATATGCAACCCGAATCTTGGGACTTGAAAAAGTGCATAGCAATGTGTGTGCAAGAGGAGAACAGAATTAAAGCTTCACATGGTGGTTCTATCAACTATGTGAAAGATAACAAAAGAAAGAACTTCAACACCTACTCCTCAAAGAACAAGGGAAAAGCCCCTGTCCATCAGCCTCAACAGAACAAATTTGCAGTAAACAAGGATCAGTGTCTTCACTGCAAGAAGACAGAACACTACAAGAAGGATTGTCCCTCCTATTTAAAGATGATCATGGCAAACAAAGGTGAGAACATTATTACCTTTATAAATGAATCTCTATATGTGCAATATTCAAAATCCACTTGGTGGATTGACTCTGGAGCAACTGTTCATGTTGCTAATTCATTGCAGGGATTCTGTTCGACGAGGACTACGCAAAGAAGAGAAAGATGCATTAAAGTTGCAAATGGAGTCCAAGCTGAAGTTGAAGCCGTTGACGATCTTTCATTAGAGCTAGCTGATGGCTTTACTCTTATACTTAGAGATGTTCTCTATGTACCCTCTCTACAGAGGAATTTGATTAGTGTTTCATGTTTAGA
The DNA here is from genome assembly GCA_001602275.1 of Zoysia japonica. Taxonomy (NCBI): domain Eukaryota; kingdom Viridiplantae; phylum Streptophyta; class Magnoliopsida; order Poales; family Poaceae; genus Zoysia; species Zoysia japonica. Next base: position 2,355,966 of record BCLF01000030.1, on the reverse strand, counting down.
TAATGATGGTTATGATTGTCATTTTAGAAATGGCAAGTGTGAAATAATATTTAATAAAGAATGTGTTGGTCTTGCCATCTTACAAAATGAGCTTTATTTGCTATCACCGCGTGATGATGTGAATGTCCTATGCGATAATGATAACGTTGCGTGCGAGATAAACGAATCATCGTCCATCAATGAAAATAGAAAACGAAAAAGAACTCTAGATGAGTCATCGAAATTTTCGAGGGGGAGAATAGAAAGACTAGTTAAGAATGATATTCTTGCTCCACTAGAGTTCTCAGACTTAGAACAATGTCGAGATTGCATTAAAGAAAAATATGTAAAGAAAATTAAGAAAGATGCAAAAAGAAGCACAGGAGTTCTACAAATTATTCACACGAATATTTGTGGTCCTGTGAAGAGTATAGATGGTTATGACTCGTTCATAACATTTACGGATGATTACTCTCGATATAGATACATTTATCCAATCAAAGAAAGAAATGAAGCCTTAGATAAATTTACGATATTTGAGGCTGAAGTTGAAAACCAACACGATTTAAAGATAAAGATAGTCCGATCTGATCGTGAGAGGAGTACTACGGTCGGCATACCCCGTATGGACAAGTTCCTGGACCTTTTGCAAGGTTTCTACAGAAAAATAGAATAGTGGCCCAGTATTCTACACCGGACGAACCTCAGCAAAATGGTGTAGCTGAAAGACGCAACCGTACCTTGATGGATATGGTGCGAAGTATGATAAGCTATTCCACATTGCCATTGAGTTTGTGGATGGAGGCGTTAAAAACCGCCATTTATATTCTCAACAGAGTACCCAGTAAATCGGTGCCGAAAACACCGTATGAGTTGTGGACAGTGAGAGTTCCCTCATTAAACCACTTATGAGTGTGGGGGAGCCTCAGCTGAGGGCAAAGTATTTAACCCAAATCTTGGAAAGCTTGATACCAAAACAGTAAGTTGCCATTTTTTTGGTTACCCAGAAAAGTCAAAAGGTTATCGTTTCTACTGTCCAGATAAACATACAAAGTTTGTAGAAACGAGACACGCTGTCTTCTTAAAGGATGAGATGATGAGGGGGAGCATGGTAGCTCGAGAGATTGAGCTTGAAGAGAAGCGGGCGTATGCGCCCACTCCGATGATTCAAAAACCATTCTTTACACTACCTGCTGTCGCTGCATCGACAGTGCGAGATACTGTGGTGCAAGCACCTGTTATTGTTCCTCCTGTGGCAACAATGAATGAGAATGAGGAGGATCTAATAGAACACATTGCCACAGATGAGAGGGAGCAAGAACAGCCTCAAACAGAAAATATACAGAATGAAGAGGTCCCGAGGAGGTCTCAAAAAGTAAGAAGATCAGCTATTCCTTATGACTATGAAGTTTATCAGACAGAAGAATTTCAAATGGAGGATGATCCCACCTCATTTGAAAAAGCCATGAGAAGTGAAAACTCTTCAAAATGGCTTGAGGCCATGGAAGAAGAGATGAAGTCCATGAAAGCTAATAAAGTCTGGGACTTGGAAGTAATTCCTAAAAGAGTCAAAACAGTAGACTGTAAATGGGTCTACAAGACAAAACTTGACTCCCCAGAGAATGTAGAAAGATATAAAGCACGACTCGTGGTAAAAGGCTTTACTCAAAGAGAAGGGATTGATTACAATGAGACCTTTTCTCCGGTCTCAAGTAAAGATTCCTTCATAATCATAATGGCACTAGTGGCTCATTATGATTTAGAGTTACATCAGATAGATTTAAAGACAGCATTTCTCAACGGAGATTTGGAGGAAAATGTTTACATGGCGCAACTGAAAGGTTTTGTCATGAAAAGAAATGAAAGAATGGAATGCCGTCTAAAGAAATCGATTTATGGGTTAAAGCAAGTTTTAAGACAATGGTACTTGAAGTTTGACAGCACAATAAAGAAATTTGGGTTTAAAGAAAATATTGAGGACAACTGTGTTTATTCAAAGTTTAAAGATGGGAAGTTTATCTTCCTAATCCTGTACGTGGATGATATCCTATTAGCTAGTAGTGACGTCAGTCTGCTACTAGAGACAAAGAAAGTTTTGTGCTCAAACTTTGATATGAAGGATCTTGGTGAAGCTTCGTTCGTTTTAGGAATCGAAATTCACCGAGATAGAAACAAAGGGGTATTGAGACTGTCACAAAAGGCATACATAGAGAAAGTTTTAAAGAAATATAGTATGCATAAATGTAGTTCATCACCTGCACCTATAGTCAAGGCCGACAGATATGGGGATTTTCAATGCCCCAAGAACCAATATGAGATCGATCAAATAAAAGCGGTTCCATATGCTTCAGCTGTCGGAAGCTTACAGTATGCTCAAGTATGTGCACGCTCTGATTTAGCATTTGTTACCGGATTACTTGACAGATTCCAGAGCAATTCTAGAATAGAGCATTGGAAATTGATAAAGAAAGTCTTACGTTATTTGTAAGGAACAAAAGGCCTCATGATGACATACAGAAAATCAGATTCACTCCATATAGTGAGGTATACAGATTCTGATTATGCGGAAGATGATAGAAAGTCTACATCCGGATATGTGTTTACTCTCGCTGGAGGAGCTATTTCGTGGAAAAGCTCAAAGCAAACCGTCACTACATCGTCCACAATGTATGCCGAGTTTGTTGCATGTTATGAGGCTACGAGGCAGGTGAACTGGCTTAAAAAGTTCATACCCGGTTTAAAAGTGGTCGACGATATCCATGGACCACTTAAATTGTACTGCGATAACGAACCCGCAGTAACGTATGTCCACAACAATAAGTCAAGTGGTGCTGCCAAACACATTGACATAAAGTATTATGTTTTGAAAGATAAAGTTCGGGATCAAATCATAAGTCTTGAGCATATAAGCACCGCAAAGATGCTAGCGAATTCGCTTACTAAAGGCTTACCACCCAAAGTATTTATTGAACATGTTGCCGGCATGGGTTTAAGGGAAAGCATGTGATTCTTGAATAAAAAATGGCTCAAAATGTATAGTAACTATTTCAGAACAGAAAAATGTATTATAGCTGTTAAGTCTATCGACGATTGATCGTGACGATGAAACAGTTCTATGCATTAATCTGTAATGGAATGAGTGAAGTTAAAAAGTAATAAAGATAAAAGTATAAAATGAGATTAAAGGAGAGAATGTTAGAAATTGATCTCCATTTATTTTGACCCAACGGTTTTAATGGGCCCTTGACCTAATCGCGCCCTGATCGAGGGCGCCCAACCCATTATGACTGGTGGCCCCTGTCGCCAGCGCCACAATAAATAGAGGTGGGGGGCCGGCCGAAACTCATTATCTAAGTTCGTCCGTACCACCGCACCCCACCAACAAACCCTAAACTCGATCTGAGGGGGCGCTGTGCCGACGGGAAGCACCATCGCTGTCACCGCCACGACGACCGTCGTCACCGGGAGATCGACGACGTCGCCGTGACTTATACGCCACTGCTCTCTCCACCGACCGACACTGCCCAAGCGTAGAGGACCGCATCGACAAAAGGCAGATAGCCAAAACGTCTTCCACGACTCCGACGAACGGATTCGAAAATATTGACCACCTCTGAACAACAAATCTATTAACGACATGAAACTCTCGAATCTACATTTTTAGACTCATAGAAAAGATTACAACAACTGAGTACTCCGTCCCCAAGGCCCAAGCTACTCCTCGGGGTCGTAGCCCCGCGACTCCGCGAGGCGGAGGCGCGGCTCGGGAACCGAGGCCGGAGAGCTGTAGTAGTTTCGGAGTCCTGCGTGTCCACCAGCTTTTGTTCCACGCGACTTTTGTTTTGCCTCCCTTCGGCTTTGGCGCCACAAGTCGCAGCAGCGCCTGTCGCGCGGGCAAAAGGCAAAAGGCAAAAGTCCACGCCACGAAGGAGTAGGAAGGAGAAGTCTCCGCTCTCGTCGCCCATCATCACCAGTTGCAGGCTTGCAGCAAGCAACCGGGTTTTGCTTGGGCTAAGCTAAAAAGCTTATTTACAGCCAAGTGTTTGTTACTGCGCGTGTTTCGCTCGTGCTCCAGGCCTCGCATCGACCGAGTTGTGCGTGGTACACCCGGTACTAGTACTACTAGGACGAACCAGTGGTGCTCCTGCCTTGAATTTGCCGATCTAGAGAGCAGGCAGCAGGAGGACGCTGCCATCGAACTGCCCCTGTGCTCTGCCAGTTTCAGGAAATTCATGACGTGGTGGTGCACGGCGGACGGGCAGTGCCGTGCGGTACTCCTTTGTCTCAGGTGGCGGATTGCTGATCAGTGATCACGGGGCCGAAGTAAACGCAAGCGTCCTCAATCCTCTCCTCGACGAAGCGTTTCGTCCGGGCCCACCCCACCCGCGCGGCCAAGCCGGAGAAATGAAAATTAGGCATCTTTGGATTGACTGAATAAAATTTTTTCTATTCTTTGTTTTTCTGTGAAATTAAACTGATTTTATAAATTTTCTATAAATTTTTATAAAAAATCTGCATTCAAAAAAGCCTTCACGGTCGTCAGCGAGGTGGTTAAGGCGGAGGCGGGAACTACCAACCGCGCCCGCGCGGCATGGGCCCGCGCGTGCCGGTCGGCCGGGCCGGCGAGATTAGAGAGCGCGCGCGCATCGCCGGTTCGAAAAAACGGCGCCCGATTAGCACTCACCGTCGTGCGTGCCTCGCTGGCAAAACCTAGCCACGTCACGTCGTTCGACAGCGACACGTGTGTACCCCCTCCGCCCGATCGCGCAGCAATCAATCGGCTCATAACGCGGTCATTGCAACGGCATGAACGTCACAAATGCTGTTACTGCTGCCACAGTAACCGCTCGTCCTCATTATTAGTACCAAGCGGCATCATTGTCACCACACGAAGGCCGGACGGCTGACACGACTCACGTCACGCCGCGCCTGTGAAAAAATCCAGAGAACCCACCGAAAAAGAAAAAAAAAAAAGAAGAAAAGAAGGGGAGCTCTCGGCGGGGCCCACGTGCTCGGTAGGGACGGATGAGGACACCGAGACGAAAAGAGGGGGACGCCGGACGGACGCTCCTCCGGGTTCCCGCGCTCGCGCGGCTTGAAATTTTCTCGGCTCCGTCTCCATCGATTCGCACCGTCAACAACAGCCCCGTACTAAAGAAACGGACACCGGGGACGCGGAAGGCCCCGCGGCTCCGCTCTCTCGACTCAAGGACGGACACGACACCGAAGGTCAGCGGACCGGAGCGGAGGAGAGCGAGCGCGAGGCGCGGGGATGGACACGCCCGACCGGCCGCTGGCGCCGGCGGCCTCGCGCGCGGAGGTGACTCACGACTACTCCTACCACCACCCTTCCCCCCGTTTCCATGGTTCTTCGAGCGAAGGCGCCTGCTTTCCTTTCCTGCCTGCTGCGGCACTCTCCTTCGGCGCAACGCGCTGCTGCCCGTTCGTTCTCGCCAAGCGGCGAGAGGTTGAGGAACGCGGCCATTCACCAGCTGCCGTTCCGGTGCCTTGTCCGGCGCTCTGTTCCGCCGCTTCATTTTTTTTTTCTTTTCCGCCGGGGAAAACCGAAAGGCGGTCGCTTTGTCTTCGGGCCAACCCTCCGATGCCGCCATGCCGGCGGAACCGCAGGCTTTACTACTGTACTGCCGGCCCTGTCGCCGCCGCGTTCGCGTTCCGCAGGCTTTACTGTGCTGCCGGCCCTGTCACGGCGCCCGTTTCCTCCCCTACTTTTGGAGTAAGGCGGCTGAGTTACCAGTGATTCAGTGAACTGTGAGTACCACACAGTACAGACACGGTTCCTCGGCGCCTGTGGTGCGAGCACGAAGACTGATCCCTCAACCGCGCGCGAGCGGCGTTCCGCTCCAGATCTGGCCGCCGGTCGCGCGGTGAGAGCTCAACGTGGCGCCGGCCCAGAGCTCAGGGATATTACCTAGCCGGCCAGGGCAGATCTTTCGTTTCGTTTCCCCGTTCGATTGATTTGACCGGTGGGAACCATTGCAGAGCAACCAGATCCCTGCGATTCCACTACAGTACAGTAGGTGCCAAGTGCCAACCTCGGCAGAGCCAGATCCGTTCTGCCCCGGGGGGCTTGACTCTGGGGTCGAATTGACTGATGATTATAATTAGTGTTCCATTTTGTTAGAGCATGTTTCTGCGCACATGCCTCGGACTGGCCTAGTCGTTTGGATATGTCCACTTAGATATATGACTGCGACGAGACTTCCACGCTGCGATTGTAGTACTACAGAAGGAGCAAAACGGAATTTTTTAGCAAGGTTGCAACATGCGTTGCTCTGTCGTAATTAAATAGTCTTATGCAGGAGAATGCTGTAGTACTTCTCATGTGCTTACTGGTCGATATGATTGGGTTGTTAAAGTCAAGAAATCTCACTTTTATTTTTCGGTCTATCTGAAATCAGAACCCTACTTGTTAGAAGTTTGGCGCCTTGCAGGTTCCCTTTCTAATATCACTGATCGCCTAATTTCGCCTTCTGTTTGCAGGACTCACCACTTTTCAGCTTCATTGATAATCTGTCACCAATTGAGCCTCTCAAGTCGGCGTACACCGCAACCAGTCTCCAAGGGTACCAGTCCATCAACATAACCTCCATTTCCTCCATCTTCACTTCTCCGCATGACAATGCGCAGAAGGAACCGAGGCTTCCAAAGTAAGTTCTGGTGGTCTCTCTGCCACTCATATTTCCATGAAAAGCTTGAACCTTTGGAATGATAAGGTGACAGCCGACACTGTATTTTGCCCTTGTCAGGAGCTCTCTTGCTGAAATTTCTGAAAGTGAGGATTGTGCTGAAGGCAGCGACAGAGGCAAGATTTCTTCTAAGTCTTCGAATGCCGTCAGGTTGTTCACCTGCACCAGTACTGTCACTCAAGAGACTCGTGCGGTTACGTGTTCAGGTTTGGTTGAACATCCCAACGGATCGTGCGATTTGTCGCAACCAGCTGGGCCATTTGATACTGGTAGTCCAGATCATAACACGACACCGTGCCATGGTGTCAGATCAGACCTTAAACAGGACAAGAGTAGGAAAATAGAAAATGTACAGATGATTAAAAACACACTGGAGAAAAGGAAATGCTTGTTCTCCACTGAAGAAATCCAGCTCCTTGATGGCAGTCAACCCCCAAGAGACAGTGATGATGTCCTGGGATGTGAATGGTCTGACTTGATTTCCACAACATCAGGTGAACTCTTGGCTTATGACACGTCGATTGATGAGCATCATAGAGGAGTGCAGTTGGCAGTAGATAATGCAGAATCATGTGGATACTTGCTGTCAAAGCTTAAGGATCCTGGTGCAACCAGTGTAGCTTACCATCAAGAACTCATGATGAGAGAAGATCAGATTGAAAATGTTCAAATATTTCAGGATGGTCAACAAACCATCTCAACTGAAGAAATTCAGGATAGCTGCGAGGTGCTTGACCCACAAACTCTATATTCCTTTGAAATGTGTTTTTCAGTAATTGTAACATCGATTGTTTACTTGTTCAGGTTGAGACCCAACAACGTGGTATACGAAGACGCTGTCTGGTTTTTGAGGCATCTGGGTTTTCAAATAATGTTGTACAGAAAGAGGCTGTTGAGGATTTGTATGTATCATGTAAAGGCAAAAAACCTGTAGAAACTACGATCAAACAAGCAAAATTTCAATCGCATGTACCACGTGGTATCGGCCTACATTTAAATGCTCTTGCAGCAACACCAAAAGGGAAAATGGTCCGTCAGGATGCTATGACTTCCTTGGTTCCAACGTCAACATTTGAACATGATGTGCATGGGAAGTTGCTTATTACAGGAGAGAATTTTCCCTATGTAGGTGGTGAGCTGTTAGAACTTCCAATGGATGATGGTTCTGAAGGTTTTCCTGTAAATGATCATGTTCCAAGTCAAAGTGGCAGCCCTCAAAAGAAGAGGTTTGTTTGTGCTTCTGATTATTTTGAATGGTTGCAAGGTGTTTACAATATTTTATTGCACTTTACTTAACTGACTCTAATTGGCTTAAATGCAGGCGTAAAGCAGATAATGGTGATGATGGCGAGTCTTGCAAGAGATGCAGCTGCAAGAAGTCAAAGTGCTTAAAGCTGTGAGTGCTCTTTGCATACCTTAAGATTTTGTGAATATAATCAAAGGGGGGGCCATAGAACATATAATTTGAGTGAGTTGAAAATGCATCGCATTCTTTACAACCTTTTGACACAATTATCGTACGCAGTTATTGCGAGTGTTTTGCTGCTGGAGTTTACTGCTCTGAACCTTGTTCATGTCAAGGATGTCTGAACAAGCCCATACACGAGGAAATTGTTCTCTCTACTCGGAAGCAGATAGAGTTCCGTAACCCACTAGCATTTGCTCCAAAAGTGATCCGGATGTCCGACACTGGTCAGGAAACAGGGGTGAGTGTTCTGTTTCATATATGAGCAATTACCTCCTCCCAGTTATGTGATTCTTAGATCTTTTTTATGAATTGCAGGAAGATCCCAACAATACTCCTGCTTCAGCTCGTCATAAGAGAGGATGCAATTGCAAGAAATCAAGCTGTCTCAAGAAATATTGTGAATGCTATCAGGTACTTGAGATGGCTCTTTGAATTTACTTGAAGATGGCATTATCTCACTGTGCCTTGTTGCTTATGGTGTAAATGTTATGTTGAATAAAAGGGAGGTGTCGGATGCTCCAGCAACTGCAGATGTGAGAGTTGCAAAAACACTTTTGGTAGAAGAGACGGTGAGCACTTACTTTTCATTATGCCTAACAAAGCCTTACACATTCAATTTTTAACCTTTGCTAGCTGCTTGACCAGTAATAACTTATGATGGAGGCCTGAATAATTTCAGTGGCATTCCCATCAAAATATTTGTGCACACTTAATCACCATAAAAGTACTGGTTTGTGTTGCTTAGTATTCTTATTTGCATGATTCGCAACTGTTACTTGCAAGTATGACATTCTGGAATCTTGATAATTTCACAAGTGTGCATAATGACTCCCCTAGCAAAAAAGAAAACCTAAAAGTTTCACATACAAACAAAACTATTTGCTGTTTAGGTGCTTCTGATGTGACAAAAACTGCATCTTATTTGGGACACCATCCTGTTTCATTTTAAAATGCAGTAAATTATTTTTAATCTTTATATGTGCAAGAAACCCTGTTATTAAATCTTTTTTTGATACTAATGTATTTTTGCTGGCTCTGCATCAGCTGACATTGAACTCACTGAAGAAATGAAGCAAGAAGGCCAAGAAACAAAAGGTTGCGGAGAAAAGGAAAGTGATCAACAAAAGGCGAATGTACAAAGCGAAGACCATCCCCTCCTTGAGCTTATCCCAATAACACCTCCATTTGATCTTGCCAGGTTTGCTGATCACATATTTCTCTCCTTGGATGGGCTTGGTATTTTTGTTTACCAATTTGAATAACCAAATACTCTTTTTCCAGTTCATTACTGCTCAAACCTCCAAATTTCTCAAGCGCAAAGCCACCGAGACCTTCAAAAGCTCGTAGCTCAAACTCCCGGTCATCTTCTAGTAAAGCTACAAATACAATTCAATCTCGCAAAATTTCAAAGGTTGCTGAAAGCGGTAAGAATGAGGAAATGCCACATGTCTTAAGAGAAGCTAATTCTCCGAGTAACGGTGTTACGACTACTTCACCCAATGGAAAACGAGTGTCGCCACCACATCATGCCCTCAGCGTCTCTCCAAACCGAAAAGGTGGTAGGAAGTTGATATTGAAGTCAATCCCATCATTTCCATCACTCACTGGAGATGCAAACAGCAGTTCTGCAATTAGCAATACCGATGACAAACTCAGCACACAACCTCTTGCTTTAGGTAAGCATTTTTTTTAAAAAAAAATTGTAGATAGTACTACTGATATTATGAATGTTATCATGAAATTAATGGCAGTATCTTACTCTTATCCTTGCCCACTGATTCAGGACCATCTTAAGGCTGAGAAGGGAGTAGGCCATTACGCTGGAGTACAGCTTGTAGTCCGTTAATGCACCTCACTTCCTGTGCCGCTGCAAGCCTTGAGGTCCGATAATACCAGGGAACTGTAAGTTAGATTGTAAGGCTTAGTAATCTGTATTTGTAAAATATGTTACCTGAATAATCTGTATGTAAGATACTATACTGTTTTGCTGTTATTGAATTCTTGTATTACTTGATAAACCACCTGTCGATGAGGTTCTGTTCCAAACTGGTTTCACAAGCCTGAACCCACCCCTTTCACTGAACAAAATAAGCTACTGTTAATCAGACAGCTCAGGCGTGAGGGTGACATTTGTTCAGCCTGAACTTTGTTCGAGGTTGGTCATGCATCTCTATCCTGCGTGCATGTGCCCTCCTACCCCCATCCGATGCAAAAGCGGAGGACGTTGCTCTGAAACCGTCTTAGAATACCGCTACCGGCTGTTGAGACGTCAGTCTCCTCTCCCCGAACTGGTACCGCCCCAAAGTTGCATTCCGCTTTACAGTATGCTCATGGAAAATTCAGAGCAACCAACCAGCCGAGTGGAGGTGGTTGGCTGCGTTTTGTCGCCGCTCCGACAAATCCTCCTCCTTCCAACCCCAGCTATGCCTATCCATGGAGGAACGGAGGATCACATTATAAATGGTTACCAAATGGCAGATGACGATTGACAAAAGAAACCGGCACCGGCACCAAACACCAGTACGCATCTGTATTCTAATCTAAACGTGCTGACCTTCGCAGCTGTTGCTCATCTCATCACAGGGCCGGCAACGGCCCTCGCCGTCAGTCAGCCAGTCACTTGGTGGGGCAAGCACTCTTTCTTTCCTGCTCATTATCATGGCTGCTGCCAATTAGCCGGTGCATTAGGCAGGCCTACCTGCTAGCCTGTCCGTCGTGAATTATTATTGGATACTACACACAACTAAAGCCATACAAACACACACATATATATATAAAAATATATATATGAATGTATATCTTCTCCTAACAAACTACCGAAAACCAGTAGCTTAACACAAGATGCGAACAGCGATCCGTGTCACCACGGCTTTGGCACCTTGTTTATTGTCAAGCAGGCATTGAGGCATGCATGCAGTACTCACAACATATCGGATAACAACATGGCGATACGTCTAGCTAGGAGAGAGGCGTGGTGACAGTGGCACGGCGGGCGGCCCCATCGATCGACCCGTGGCCAAAACTTCTTTATCCCCTTCAAAGAAACCGTCGCGTTTGTCCAGTTCTTGCGCAAGTTGATTCCCTCCAGCCTGGCGCGCGTACCGGCCGCGAGTTCGGTCAATTCGGATGGCAACTGCCCTGGTCCTTCCCTTCCCTTCCCTCTCCTTCCTCATCGTCTTCTTTCGTCGTCACATCCCAAGCGTGCTGATGCACGTTGTTGCCCTCAGGGATCGGATCTCCCCGCCGTCGACTCGCCGTCGCTGGGTTTTGGAAACCGTGTCGCTGCCGTATTCTGCTGGGCGCATATCCGTAAACCTGAACTCGAAGCAGCGGTGTTGGACTGTTGCATTTCCATATCTCTGATCCTCTCAAGTATACTCAAGTCTAAATAACCCTTTAAACTATGTTTTGATTTATTTTACCTCACTAAAACATGAATTTGAGTCAATTTACGTTCCTTATGAATTTGTCTTTTTTAATTCTCTATGCACAAACATAATCTTGATATAAAACTTCACAAGATGATAAAATACTCTACATCATAACACATATTAGAAAAATATATTTTGAATTTTTTTACCATTTTATGCATATATTTTAATTTTGATCTCAAAGATTAATTTACTATTAAATGTCTTTCCATATAAAAATAATGACAAAACATTATAATCATTTTTTAAACATGTGTTACAGTATGCTTTGTCATCTTGTCAAGTTTCATTTTAAGATTATGCTTATGTATTGAGAAACGAAAAAAAACAAATTATATGAGTGAGTAAATTGACTCGAATTTATGTTTTAGCGAGATAAAATAAACTAAAATATAGTTTCGGAGGTTATTTGAACTTTGGCTGCATCTGTTGGTGATGCGTGTGTATCAGGGTCATTGGCATTGAACACTGCATTTGAAACAGTGGTCTGAATGAACTGGAGTATAAGCTGGAGCCAGCCAAGGTGATGTGCACCGGTGGATGAAGAAGGGAAGGACCTCTTCTCCTTCGCAGCTAGCTACTTAGCTGGATGCCAATGGCACCTGGTGGTCTAATTTATTTCGGTCCTTCTTTGACCCCGTCCTAATCAGACGTGCATGCCACTAACTGCTCTCGTGCTGCCCTCCATTTGGTGTGTGGTGGCCGGCGGTGACCTGGATTATTCCATCTTCCCGCGTAATCTGATTCCTGTTTATGTTTTGGTTCTTGGCAGTTTGGAACTTTTTATATATCCTGGATTTGTTAATTGGATGCCGGTGGCATCATGTTAAGCTCCCTTTCAAGCCAAGAAAGTGATCAGGCAGAAAAATTTTCACCTGTTTCTTTATCTAATCCAATGGTTATCTCAACTAATGATGAAGAACATGTCGGAAACAAAAGATCAGTGTGTCACTAATTAACACTGCAGTTCATCGATCACTACCACGCATGCCTGTCTAAAAATTTCATCATACATTACCACTCCTGTGGGGAAAAAAAAGAGAAAAATTACAGTGTATATATATATATATACGTGTATGTTTACGAGAATTTACCCTTTCGATCGATCGATCGATCGATCGATCTCACTCACATGGCCAAACGAATTTTACAAGATCACAGCGGGATGGGCCGTGATCTGCGTCACCGCGCGCGAGACGGTGATCAGTAGTGCGGCGGCGCGAAGCAGCCGTGCTCGTCGCAGTGCACCGGCGGTCGGTGCAGGAATGCCATGCACTGGTCGGCCGGGCGCTGGTCGGGCCGGCCGGCGATGCAGTTCTGGCGGTCGTCGATGCGGCGGATGTCGAGGCAGCGCTGCGGCTCGCTGCAGAAGTAGTTGTACGAGTAGGTGAAGTTCCTGAGGCTCGGCAGCGCGCAGATGCCCTCGGGGATGTGGCCGGAGAGCTCGTTGTGCGCGACGTCGAGCTGCTCCAGCTTGTGCAGCCCGGCCATGGACTCCGGCAGCGAGCCCTGCAGCTGGTTGAAGCTGAGGTCGAGCACGGTGAGCTCGTGGAGATAGCCGAGTTCCTGCGGGAGGCAGGACCGGAGCCCCGAGTTGAGCACGACGAGCTCGTTGAGCGTGCCGGCCATACGCCCGATGCTGGGTGGGATGCAGCCGCGGAGCCGCAGGTTGGCGAGCACGATCACCGACGCCGGCGAGTTGCCGAGGTTGTCCGGCAGCTCGAAGTCGAAGTGGTTGTCGTTGAGGAAGATCGCGTCGAGCTGCTTGTCGAAGACGGCCGCCGGCACGGGCCCGCACAGGTTGTTGAACCGGATGTCGACGTACTTGATGTTGGGCAGGCAGAGGATGTGCTGCGGGAACCCGCCGGAGAGCCGGTTGTTGCTGACGTCGAGCTCGTGCAGGAGGCGCAGCTTCGGCAGCGACTCCGGCAGCCCGCCGGAGAACCGGTTCGAGTTGAGGTGCAGCACCGAGAGGTCCGACAGCAGCCCCAGCTCCTCCGGGAACGTCGCCGCCAGGTCGCCGTGGTTCAGGTCCAGCCCCGCCACCGTCAGCGCGTGCGGGTCGTCCGGCGCCGGCGCGCAGAACACGCCGAAGTACGCGCACACGTCCGGCCCGCACCAGTTGCGCGTCACGTTGTTCGGGTCGTCCGTCACCGAGCGCTTCAGCGCCTGCAGCGCCACGTACGCCTTCTGCAGCCGCGGGTTGTTCGCCGCCGTCTGCTTCGGAGCCCCGGGCTGCTGCCCGGCGGCGAGAAGCGCCGAGGAGAGGAGCAGAAGCAGAGCCAGGAGGAAGACCGCCGCCGCCGGCGACGCCGTCGCCTTGGTCATCGCACCCGCCTCTGGACGCGCTCCCGGTGTCGTTCGCCGAGACTCGGTCGCGGTGATCACCGTGCGTGTCTGTGGCGTCGCGTCTCGCGGTTTGTTTGTTGTGTGTCCCTGCGTTCGTGTCAAATTGGGTCCGTTGATATATAGACAACGCTTCGCGTCTTGGGAGTCGTCGCGCACACGCTTTCGCAATGCGCGTCCGGGATTTACTCCTCCCACTCCCAAATTTTTATTACGTTTTAAATCTGGCTTTAATTTGAAAGGCTGGCTTCCTGTTTATTTTAAATTATTTGATTTTTATGTCTTTTTGCGAGGCGGTTTAATTTATTTTCAGCTGAATTGGAGTGCATGCCTTTTTATTTTCTGCGTCGAAAATGTTGGTGTTTTGTGATTGGTTCACAATGATGGTCGATTCTGTGGCCGATCCTATGGATTTCGACAGTCAGTGCGATGGGGTTGAGCAGGAATCATGTGGTTAGTTATGATGATTGATCATATGATTTTAATTGATTGGGAAATCGAGAACATCCATACGATTATCCGGTACATATAATGCGTTGAGGTTCACCTGAAAGCTCCTGTTGTTGCCGAGTCATTTTCGCGGGGGTTTTTTTTTTTCAGCTTGTAAACTACCTACCTTTAGGTTGATGTGCAGTGCTGTTTTGAGAAATGAAAACGCAGCTGGCAATGAGGTTGATAAGTTAATCAATCTTGGACCAACGGCATCATCCATTTTCTGGGTTTTCAAGATTTCGCACTCAAACGACCATCGTGGCCCACATGTCAGTGCGAGGAAATCCTTGGATGTAGGAGTATTTGATTGTGGTGGAGCAGCACCTCCTTTTCCTCTTTGCCTTTACAATCTCCAGGAATAATTCTGTGTAAATGTCACCGCCAAAGCGGGCGCGTGCAAAAAAAGTTAGCGAAATCGATTGCGACCACCCCCACTAACATCGTTTGAAGATCCTCATAACCATCCGCGCTAGAAGTACTTGATAGCCACTACCGAGTTGAATATAATCCAATTGGAGAAAGCAAAAGGTCAAACCCCCCCCCCCCCCCCCCCCCNNNCCCCACGTATCTCAAAGTTCATGCCCAACCACACCGAAATGACATCTTCTCTTTTCCCATTTTTGAATCCGCCCAAATGATTTCTGCCTACGCACTTACGAGTAGGACCCGAGCACTAGCAATCCTGCTGGGTCCCCGTCCATTTATAACCAAATCACGAGGCTTCAAAAACACAAATTCGATGGACCCTCTCTTTGGAACGCGGAATTTCACGGGTATTATACAGAAATTTTGAAGAGACAACTTGGTTTCGCAGGAGAACACATACAAAACGAGAATTTATCCTCCGTTACAAAACACACCTTTAAATTTGTTGTTCAAGATATGCTTTGCTTTATAGGAGTACCCTATCGCGGTACGGCGAACTAATAATGCGTATTCTTTGGCGCCACCTAGCGTCCGCCTGTTTGTTCGTCCGGTGGCCTATCTTTCGACCTCTTCGCCTTTGGTTTGTCCCTCTTCGCTACGGAGTAGTATTATTCTTTCCCTTGCCTGCAGACCAAGAACGCGGTTCTTCGACCTCAAAGCGTCCGGAATAATGCCGCCGGCCGGCCTCCCTCCGGTCCGGCACCTTTTCTCTCTCTCTCTCTCTCTCTCTCTCTCTAGAGAGAGAGCGAATGGGATGCCTGTTCCTCTCTTCCTCTAGCTTTTTTTTTTTGGAACAACAGGAGGGCAAAGTCCTACTTTCTCTCTCTAGCTTTGGTTCGTGCCATGGAGGCTTGCTGTGGTTGCAGCCGGTGCGTTCGGACAGCGTAAAGGCGCCGGCCGCCGCCGTTGCTTTCGCGCTCGCTGTGGTCACCAGTTCCAGATTCCCTTTCAGGGACCTCCACTCCGGTTGACGCTTCTGGACGTTTCGATCCGGTTGACGCGGACTCGTGTTCGATGCCTGCATAGAACTGTTCGTTACGCGTGACAGCTTCGTTGGAAACTACTGCGCGCTGAGCTTATTATGTGGAGTAGCACCACCTGACTGTGAAATTTCACATGGGGATGGCTTACCTGATTGTGACTGTCAGTCAGGTTCAGCAAACCTTGGTACTTAAAATCCTGCATATAAACGGGTAGGTAATTCAGCTTTCAAGAAAAATCGTCTCACTCACTCTCCTTTCATTTTGACAGAACAGCATTGTTACTGCTGACAAGAAGCTTCCAACATCCATGCAGATTCTGAGACGACGTGAGCCACCTGACCTCCTCCTCTTTCCTTTCCGACACGGCTGACTGACTGACGGCTAGCTGGCGCTGAAACCGCGTCGCACGAGCACACACTGTCGGAACACGTCTAAGGCCTCCTTCAGATTGAATAAATTTTTTTTTCTATTTCTACGTTTTTTTTGAAATTTTTACGTAATTTATATAAAAATTCTACGTTCCAAGAGCCCCTAAGATCTCTGAAAAACCCTGAATACTCTATCACTCGTTTGCTCCTTGTATAGTTGTATACTCCAGCTAGAGAGAGCTGGCACGCACAAAACAGGCAGGAAGCATGCTTTTGACCAACAGCCGAACAGCCAACAGAAATACAGTGCTGGTGAGGCTCATGTCAACGGCAGCCGCCTCTGGTCTGATCCAGGGATTCACGCTGAATCCGCGCCGTGAGTTTCTGATTCGGAGAGAGTTTAATCAGCGGTTCGTCAGGGTCAGTGGCCTGGGATGGTGGTGGTGGAGCTGGTTGGGGTCGAATGCAGGGGGGACGAGGTCCTCTGAATTGAAGCTAATAATTCAGTGGATTTACCGTTCATAAAATTTGGATTCTTTTGTAACCATCCGATTAAAAGTTAATGAATCAGATTTGCTGCAACAGAAAAATAGGAAAAAATAAATTCTCCAAACAGTAAATATGAACGGTGATTCGCTATAGAACTAATTCAAATCACTCAGACCTGCTTTTACTATTACCTTTCTAAGGTGTCGTGAATTTTACACGCCACTACAGAGGAGGCCAGGCTGTGGTGAGCTAGGGGCAGTTTGGCGTGGAGTGTGGTCGATGGAGACCAACCCTGGTACGGCTCTCGTTCCACTTTGTCCTTATCTCGGTATGGGCCGCAGGACGTACGTCGGGACAAAAGGATCCTGTCCCAGCTTTCTTGCTTGTTTGGTCACGTCGTCTACGATCAGCAGTAGAACGTGTGAACGAAACCCAGAGGAAGGACATAAATGCAACAAGATGCAAAAACAGTAGTACCTGATTGTGTACCTAAATAAAGTCAACAAGGGGCGTTCAATCTGGCCCTTGGCCTTTGAAACAGGCCAATGGGTTTATTACTGTTCGAAGTGAGAAGTTGGGGTCAAATTTGCCCTTTCCCTACATGCCTGGCGCCCCGGCCGTGCCATCTCGTCATCCTACGCGCCGTTTGTTTGGTGGCTCAGCCGCAACGTGATCTGCCGCTGCCCACGGAGAAGCCACGACGCATTCAGATCAGAACGGTGTCCGCCCGGCCTGGACCGAACTCGCACGCAGGCACGCGGGTGAAGAGAAGAACTGGTCATCAGGGTCCATCGATCAGGTGGGTCACACGCTTGGAGTGGTTGCGAGCACTGCAGCATCACAAGGAGGAATTTCTTTCTCCACGCCACACCCCACACGTACTGAATGAGTGCCTCGACGACGGACGGCCTGCGTCCGATCGATCGATCGGTCACCACCTGTCTCTCGGTCGTTCCAAACATGCGTGTGGATCGGGGCACGCGCGTTCCCTCCGCGCCATGGTTCGTGCTGCCTGGTCGTCACCCGTGCAATGAGATCCCCACTTTTTTGCGAGAAAGAAACTCCCACCGACGTCTTGACATTTTGAATTAAATTACTACACTGTTTCTGCTTAGTACAGTACACATTTAAATGTTGGTAATTAAGCAACATTCGCACTGTACTGTTTCTCGTGTGTAAATGTGAATGTGGAAATGTGAAGAGCAGGGGAACTGCTCCCTCTGCCCCGTTCCCCGTTAGAAGAGTATTTCTAAAATTCGATGACTAGGTATGAGTGATTTTTATAAATTTAATTATTTTTATTAACACACTCTCTCTGTTTTTAAATTGATATCATCGTTGACTTTTAATCTTAACTTTCACTGTTCGTCTTATTCAAAAAATTAGTTTAAATATGAAAAATTTTAAGTTGTAACTTAAATAGTTCTAATGATAAATCAAATTATAACAAACTATATAATATTTATTAAAAAATTTAATAAGACGTAGTCAAAGTTGAAGTTAGAAGTCAACTGCGACAACAATTAAAAAAACGGAAGAAGTATAAATTATATATTAAAAATATTTTTCACGATGCACCTTATGTTGATTAAATTTATAAAATTCGTTAGTCAAATCACGGTCAATAAATCATAGAAATAAGTTATAAATGGGACGGAGGAAGTTTTTTTTAAAAAAAGAAGAAAAAAAAAGAGAATAGCTTTACGCTGGTTGCTGTTAGGAGTAGTACAACGAAAGCCATGGCCCATGGGAGGAGGACTGGAGTGCTGATGCGATGCACCGCTCGTCCGACGCGTCACCTAAAAGAACTGAAGAAGCATCCTAGTAGATGACGAGTGGCAGCCAAGGTTCTTAAAACCGTGGTAAACTGCTCAATTTTCTCAAACCATTTCAACTCGGTTTAAGCGTTTGATCGGTTTTCGGTATAATAAATTTAATTTTTTTAAAAAATTTGAAAAAATTTAAAAATTCGAAAACCGATCAAATCAAACGATTTAAAAAAAGTTAAAAAACTGTTCAAACCGATTTTATTTCAAATTCAAAATGATAAACCGTAAAAACCGCTTGGTAAACTGAAAAAACAGGTCGGTAAATTATAAAAACTGATCGATTTTCTTAAAAAAAATTAATTTTCGAATTTATCTTCTTTTTTTTAATTTACTGTAGCGATTTTACAGTTTTCACGAAAACTACTAAACTGCGCGGCCGTGGTTTTCGCGGCGAAAACCGTAACTTGAACCCTGTGGCAGCGCGGCCCATGCAGGTTTGGATTTAGCCCTGCTCGGTGCTCGCGTCAACTCGTCCAGGCCGACCCGCGCAATTCCCCACCTTTTTTTTTCTCCGACTTACCGCTTTTCTTTCTTTTAAAATTGTCCCCACCCCCCGGGCCCCCTTGCTTTTATTTATTTATGCTGAGAACGATGCGCGCGAATAGGCAGCGACGGTGACATCCACAGGAAACTGTTGGCGTTACATGGCTGCAACAAAGAAAACTAACGCGCGCGAATAGGCAGCGACGGTGCATCCACAGGAAACTGTTGGCGTTACATGGCTGCAACAAAGAAAACTAACGTATTATCAAAATC
Organism: Zoysia japonica; assembly: GCA_001602275.1. Lineage (NCBI taxonomy): Eukaryota > Viridiplantae > Streptophyta > Magnoliopsida > Poales > Poaceae > Zoysia > Zoysia japonica. The sequence goes on along the minus strand of BCLF01000030.1, from coordinate 2,336,692 downwards.
AACGGTTGAGATTAATTGGTGAGAGGAGGGTGAGTTTTCTCCTAAACACCGTAAAAACATTTTAAAAGTTCTCTATTAACTCTTCTTAAATTAAATTATAAGAAAATAGTTCTCCAACAACTTTGTTAAACATCTTTTTATTTTTAAAGATCTTCTAAAATCATACTATTCAGATGAATAGATACATCTTAAAAACTTTCATGTCTCTAATCTCATCTCAGTGCAACTGACAATAAGACTGATTGTTCACTGAGTTTAATTTTAAATTAAAAGGAGACCGTTAAAGTAGACCTTGAAATTTTTTTAACTGGTCTAAAAAGTATTTTAAGTGATTTTTTTGAAGAGAGACGCTCTTACAAAACCCCTTCTTTCTTATGCAAATATGCAGATATAGCTAGTCGAAAGCTTCAGATACTTAGCTTGAACAGGCAACGGAAGTGGAGTACTCCGAAAGGGAAGACGGGTAGGATGGCGTTGTCGTCCCGACAGAACCCCCGCCCTCCTCGCAATCATCCACGAACCGATCCCCAATCATTAGATTCACTACGACCATCAGTAGTAGCTCGACGATTTCATCGCCTCCAATCTAGGAACACCGATCACATGCGCTCCAATTCGAAGCCATAATCGACGCAATCTATACATCAAAGAGCTCCAGATCACCATTGACGAAACCAGTTGAAATACGCTTCAGGCATCGTCGAGCTCGTCGGTCGCCGGCGACCACACGTGCGGTGGCGGAGTACGGGCACGATCGAGCTGCCAGCCAAGTGGACTGACCGAGGGTGACGGTTGGTCTGGTCCGGATGGGATGATGAGCACCGGTGCGCATCTCGATGAATTGGTTAAAGCGATGACAGGGCTTTGGAAGTCTTGGCATCTCCCGCGCCAACTGCAGTCTCCGTCTCCGGTGCTGTTTGGTATACGTCGGCAGGCACTACTGCTGCTCATCCGTTCATCTCTGGAATACTAAATACATAAATAAATGGAGGAATAAAATGGAAAAGGCAGAGAGGGCATCAAGCTCAAAGCAACGATCGATTTCCTCTTTCCTTTTATGATCATCGTGATCATGATGATGATGGTTTTGATGTCGAAATTTGAATTCTGAAAACATGAACTCAGGGGAAAAGAAACCATTTTTCTGCAAACTGGAGTGTCCTGCAACTGCAACCTCCATCCATTCCAACGCTCGCAGTTCATTCGATTCAACTACGGCTCCTTTAAATTCGACGTCGATCTTGCACGTCCCTGTTTAAGACTCCTTCGGTACTCCAATTAGGTGACGGCAAACCGTGCTACTACAACACAGTTCTATCAACCGTTATCGTTAGTTCCTCCATTGCTACTGTACTACCTGGTTGGCCAGCCATCGGAGCCACAGGACCAAGCTGTTCGTTCGTTCGTTGCGGAGAGGAAATTCTTGGCCAGGCCTTTTAAGGCCCGCCGAGTTGTACGAGCTTGGAATTGAACGCGTATGGAACCCGCAAAGGATCGACGAGTGGTCATCCATATATACGAATGTGCCCATAAAGAATTGCTCGGTACTGATGCGAGGAATTTCTAGTCAAATCCTTCTCTCTCTCTCTCTCTCTCTCTCTCTCTCTCTCTCTCTCTCTCTCTCTCTTCATTGTAATTGTACAGTACGTGTGTTTGGCTCCCACCACTTTCTCCGCTAGCTTTGAAAAAACTCTGAAAGCCTCGCGTCGCGCAAGCTCAGCCAGCCCTCCATTTTTCGTTAACGGATCAAGCGTCAACCCGCTCTCTCTCTCTCTCCCCTACGAGACGTGCTTTCTCTCTCTAAAAATGGGAGGCGAGTAAGGGACAACAAGAACGACGACGACGACGACAACAACGTCCCTTCGTTCGTTCATCAGCCGAGGTAAGGAATGATCTTGCCTTCCGTCTCTCTCTATCTCCCTCCCCATTTCAAGCTGCATTCTAAGCTAGCTATCGATGAATCGATTGCCTCAACTGTAATCCCACCCATACACGAGCGATCGTTCCCTGCCCCTTCTGTTCATGCATGGCATGAACTTTTACCAGCTTCTTTGTAAAATCCAGCTGGGACTCGCGTGGGATTTTGGGAGCCCCTGCTCGACATTGTGTTTCCCAAATGCGAACCGACATCGCCGTACCTTTCAATGGATTTCCACTTAAACCACATTTCAATTCCTCGAACAACTCCATTGACGAATTTCTTCCAACTTCCCTTTCCAGAAAACTTGTGCATCTTTACAGGTCCATTGCAACAGGTCCCAGGCTGATTGAGCCACAGCAGGAGAGCCGCGAAAGTTTCAGGCTGATTTTGAACCGGCTGAAACAATATGGAGCAGTACGAGGTGCTGGAGCAGATCGGGAAGGGCTCCTTCGGCTCCGCGCTGCTGGTGCGGCACAAGGTCGAGAGGAAGAGGTGAGCTGCCTACCCAAGTGGCTTCCATAGCCTAGTAGCCTGAAGCGTGCCATGTGCGAGTATGCATTGTTTGCTGCTTCCTCCTCCATGCCGTTACACCTCTGAATCCGTTCCTGTCTGGCTTCGTTTCTGCAGGTACGTTCTGAAGAAGATCCGCCTCGCGCGCCAGACCGATCGGTGCCGCCGATCAGCACACCAAGAGGTATGTATGATCATGTATGCATACTGTCCCATTTTGCCATGATAACACTGCCTTTTGTTGGAAAATACTACTAGTTCAGTTTGATGCTGAATTGGATATAGCACACTTGCTTGTTTTGGGCCCGGTTCAGATAACGATTTTGAATTTGAACCAGAAAATTATTTGACAAGTCCTTTAAAGGGGAGAGGATTCGAACACCCAAATGAGTCAAACTTCTTTATCACCTTTAGCGCATAACTGAGTTTACTACACCAAAGTTAGGAAACGGACGTCTGCTGGCCCGTTACTATCTCTGAACCTAGAGAATTGATCATTTCTTTCATGCAGATGGAGCTGGTTGCAAAAGTGAGGAACCCTTACATTGTGGAGTACAAGGAATCCTGGGTGGAGAAGGTGAGCATGCATGGTCCCCTGTCCTTGCTGTCAGCGCCCAAATGGCAGTCTTGCTCCTGGACATTTCCTGGCATCTTTGAAATGGTCCTAGTGAAGTGTTTATAATTGCTTGTTTGACATGGACTGGTGTTTGTTGGTATCAGGGTTGCTACGTGTGCATCGTCATCGGGTACTGCGAGGGAGGGGACATGTATGTAAACATCTGAAAGTTGTTTTTTTTTTAGAACAATATCTGAAAAGTTATTGAGATCTGAAACTGCAATATTGTTATCTTCATTTTCGGCAGGTCAGAAGCTATTAAGAAGGCTAACAGTAACCATTTCTCAGAAGAGGTGATCAAGTGTTCTGCAACAACAGAATAAAAGCGTGTTCCATATCAGTATTCAGCTCACTGAAAGTTGTGCTCCGTTGTGTCCAACTTTGTTCTGCATGCAGAGGCTCTGCATGTGGCTTGTGCAGCTCCTAATGGCGCTTGATTACTTGCATGTCAACCATATCCTTCATCGGGATGTCAAGGTTTATTTTTTAATATCAGATAGAAACCTCTCTCTATATATTATTTGTTCTTGCAATGGCCCAAGGACAAAAATGTTCAGATGCTTACTCGGTACTCATCATGTCAAGTGACTGTTTCAGTGCTCAAATATATTTCTCACCAAGGACCAAAATATACGACTCGGTAAGCGTACTTTGTTTCTCTTGTATAAGTTAGAGTAAATAAATAAGAGAAAGTGCAATGACAGACTGTAATATCCTTCTCTTGTCTGAAACAGGTGATTTTGGGCTTGCTAAAGTGTTAACTTCTGATGATTTAGCTTCTTCGGTATGTTTTACGCGTGCAATGTGTTTCACACCTTCAGTTGCTTCTATCTCCGTCCCAAAACAAGTGTCTTTTTAGATTTTCAAACATCTCCCTTTGATCGTTCGTCTTATTCAAAAAATTTGTATTATTTATTTTATTGTGAAATGATTAATTATTAGAAGTACTTTAAGCTCAATGAGTTTATTTTTGTAAATTTTTTGAATAAGACGAATAGTCAAATGTTGATTTCAAAAAATCAAAAACGTCACTTATTTTGGGATGGAGAAAGTAAGTTTGATAATGTGTCACTTCTGAAGGTTGTGGGAACTCCAACTTACATGTGCCCTGAGCTTCTTGCTGACATTCCATACGGCTCCAAGTCTGATATATGGTCTCTTGGTAAGGTTCTTCACTATTCAGCTGCATCGTGGTACATGTCATGTTTGCTGAACTCCTGCAACGTCCAGGCTGCTGTATCTATGAGATGACTGCTCTCAAGCCTGCATTTAAAGCATTTGTAAGTAGTAGCTGGTGTTTTATAGATGACTAATTTCATTGTAAACGACACCTTTGTTGATGGCTTTGTTTCTGATAGGACATGCAAGCACTGATAATCAAGATAAATAAGTCTGTTGTAGCTCCTCTGCCAGTTATATACTCTGGTGCATTGTAAGCCTTGCCCTATACATCTACACATAGTCCTTAGCATTGATGATGTAAGCCATTAAATCAAATATCTTTATTTTTGTTTATGCAGTAGGGGACTCATCAAAAGCATGTTGCGCAAAAGCCCAGATCACAGACCAAGTGTATGTTCGTCACCAACACATTTATGCCAATTTCAGTTCTGAACTCATTCGGGCCTCCCATTTTCTAATATATGGATCCTGTATTTCAGGCTGCTGAACTGCTTAAGCATCCTCACCTTCAGCCCTACGTGTTCGAACTCCAGTCTAAGTCGACTCCTCGTCGTTTGCTGTCTGCTAAACTTCCTACCAGACAAGGCACAACTAAGACTGCATTTTCTGATTGGGAAGACAATTGTAAGCCCAAATACAGTAAAAGCCACTCATTTAAAGTAGAGAGGATTGTGAAACTTGACCAACCAAGTAGTAGACATGGCACTCCAAATTCTAAGAGAGCTGAGAAAGATTGTTCAGAGCCGCTGAATCGACCCATGGATGAGTTGTCGGCCCAAGTTACCAAAAAAGTTGTCAACGAAGTGATATATGATAAGCACTCAAAAGTGACAAGATCACCATCACCTACTCCAAGAAGGGTGTCATCGACTCCTAGAAGACGACTGGAACCTTCAAAAACATTTCATGCTACTACACCTCATAAGGAGGTATGAAGTACTTGATAATATGAAATTTCTTGTTTTATAGCCTAAACCTCCTGTTCAGATTCAGGTTTGGGACCTGTTTGTTTAGGCTTTTGCTTTTGAACTTTTAAAAAAGCTGGTTGGTGGCTAGTTAAAAAAGCTAGCTGATGAAATTTGAATGTTTGCTTCTATAATATATTTTTAGCTTCTTTGCAGACCAAAAGCTAGAAAAGCAGCCCAGGATGTGCTTTTCAACTTTTTGTTCATTTCATTAGAAGCTTGCTTTTTAGCTTTTCAAAAGCAAACTTTTCAGAACCCAGTTTTGTTTCAGCTTTTGGCTTTTCAGATTTTCCACCTTGAAAGGCCAGCTGAAAAGTCGAAACAAACAGGGCCTTAGCTTTCATTTCGTTCATATTAGTCCACATTTTCAGTCCTTATCTCGTAGAATCACTACCCAGCACTTAGAATTTCAGATATTGTTCTTCAAGGATACTTCACAATATGTTAGTACAAATTTTAAGCGAACAAAGTCAACCTGTTCTCACCTTTTTTCCTTTTATATACCTTGCAGCGACCACCCTCCAGGTCTTCAGTTGATCGAATGATTAAAGCTGCACGACGAACGTCACTTCCCCTGCCAATGATTAAAACTCCTGAAAGGCAGCAGGGCAGTGACATCCTTACCAGATTGAAATCTCCTGATGTTTCAGTTAATGCTCCACGAATTGACAGAATTGCTGAATTCCCACTACCCTCTTTTGAAGAACCATTGCATTCGATCACTCAGATCACGTTGCCATCTACCATTGACCAATCTATCACCAAGGACAAGTGCACTTTCCAAGTGCTTCGTAGTGACAGTGAACACTATGTTGACACTCCTGATATCGACCCTCTTGATAATAGTTCACCCAGGAGCTCATCAGATTGGAGGCAAAATAGGTTCAACATGAGGTCTTACCAACAACGAGCTGAGGCGCTGGAAGGCTTGCTTGAATTCAGTGCCCAGTTGCTGCAGCAAGAAAGGTTTGAGGAGCTAGGAATCTTGCTGAAGCCTTTTGGACCTGGGAAAGCATCTCCAAGAGAGACAGCAATATGGTTGTCAAAAAGTTTCAAAGGAACAGGATTATAGCCTGCAAATGCAAAACTAGGCCTGCACTAGTTTCGTTCCTTGACTAGCTTCAGGCTCCCTGTACAGTTCCAGTTTTGTGGCTGTGTTTTTCCCTCTGAACTTTTCTTTTTGGAATAGTACACACAGGCTGTTAATTTGATAATAATTCTCTGCATGGTGACTTGTGCCAACAAATTAGATGAATTCATCAATAGAAAGCAATATGCCTGTAAGATAATATCCGGAGACCATTTTCAGCAGGTTGACGTTTGGAGTAGATGACTTTGAAATGTTATCCTGTACCATGAAAAAAATTATAGTTATTCAGTTTTGCACATTATAGTCAAAGTTTCAGAGCTGCATTTTGCTGTCTTGCACGACCCATAAGTGAATAATTACATTTGTTTTCTTCAAACCAAAAGGGTGCTGCTTTTCACAGTATCTCTATTTTCTTCAGGTGTTAAGAGAAATATCTTACAGTCAACTGGCCATTTCATAGTGACCTAACTGCTAATTTGAGTTTCATTCTGATTTTGCAGATATGCGTGCACAAGTTCATTCAAATTTTTATATTGCTAGAGATATCAAAGAAAGATCAATAAGATCACGTCCTCTGTGATTGCAAGATAGAGTATTAACATCACATCACTCAAATATTACCTGTATGTAATAGGTCAAAGAAGTTTGAACCTTGCAAAAGGGCTTCTATCGCACAATACATCATCCACACAATATTGTCTAAATATATGAATTGGAATAGTATAACGTTGGGGAAACATATTTATTGAAGTATTTTATTTCCTGCTTTTACACCAATAGCTTATACAATGAAATATCATAAACTCAACACGGAAACAAGGAACCCAAAAAACTCACTTCGTTTTTACACTGACACCATCAGTTCCAGCAATGATAACTGAACTCGCCATGCCCAAAAACAGCCCATGCTCAACAACTCCTTCAAAGGCTGCTATCTCCTTCCCCGCTGCCAATGCGTCCTTGATTGGCGTCTTGAAGTATAAATCAACAATGTAGTTTGAATTATCAGTAATATATGGTTTGTCACCTTCCATTCTGAGCTTTGCCTCAACCCCTTCATCCTTAAATAGTTCCTGCAATCTTACTAGGTTGTACTTCCAGCAAAACTGAACAACTTCCACTGGCATTGCTAGACCACTTCCTCCCAAGCCAGTAACTAGTTTTGTCTCATCTACAACAACAATAAACTTGTCTGATGCAGCCTCAACCATCTTCTCACGAAGAAGGGCACCACCCCGCCCTTTCACAAGGTTAAGGTCAGGATCAACCTGTTTTGAGACCACAATGGAATGAAATTAGTCATAAAAACAGTTTGAATACAAGAAGAACAAAAACAGGAAAATAAATCTACAAGTATATGATGAATGCCGCTGCACAAAATTGGCTTAATAGTGGCCATGAAGCTTTTATTCTGCAAGTTCATTTCACGGTGTAATGTTTACCATCACTTTTATTTTCTTTCTTGGTTATTTACTATCAACACCAAGTGTTGGATTCAGATTTTGTATTATTCAAGTGTTCTCTCCATTATAAATTTACGTAAGCAACACAACAGATTCCACTATTGCAACTTCAGATTGCAATAGATTATCTTTAGTAAGAAAAAGGCGCTTCTAGTTGAACAACATAATTGAAAAAAAAAGGATGAACAAGTTTTGCATTACTAATGACAAAAGACAAATAACAAAGTTAGCTTGCAAAGGGCATATATGCTGCTAAATGTCTACTAGGTGTGAAATCACTAAATTTAGACGGGGTCAATCGAACCCCAGCGCTCCACAATAGCAGCTAAAACATGGGCACCATTAGCTCCCAGCAAGTCCAACACCAAAACCATGGAGGCATTTCACTTTGGCCTACGTTGTCCCAAAATTACCGCAGCAAACAGCATCACCAAAACTTGGTATTTTCAATGAGAGAATAGGTACCTCGATTACAACCAACATTTGCATTTCCTATACTAATAGCACTTAGAAGTACCTAAGACACAGTTACTGATTCACCTTTCAAACAAGAAAAGCAGTAGGAAAAGGTATCTGTGATATTGAACCTTCTATTATACGACAGCAGTTCTAGATCGAGAGGTACTCCCTCTGTTTGAATTGTTGTCGCCGGCTAGTACAATTTGTTTGTGCTAGCTGGCTACAACGATTTAAAAACTGAGTATCACTTAAACTACCAAGAATCGATTCGATTGAAGATAATTTTCGGCTCCAGAATTTCCTCCATCCAAATGAACATAAGATTTGATCTTATACACTTGAAACAAGTAAGGATACACAGGCTGACCTCATCGGCGCCGTCGATAGCGAGGTCGATGCGCGGGTGGTCGTCGAGCGTGGATAGCGGGATACCGAGCAACTGTGCCTGCTCGAAGGTGCGCTTGGATGTGGGCACGCCGACGATGCCGGAGAGCTTGCCCGCGGCGAGGAGCGCGCCGATCTCGGCGACGGCGAATGCTGCCGTGGACCCGGTCCCGAGCCCCAGCACCATCCCGCTCTGCACCTGCTCGACCGCGCGTACCGCCGCCAGGCGCTTCAGGTCGTCCTGCGTCAGTGCCGCCGCCGCCGGCGCGGACTGCGCGCGGAAGACGGCCAGGCGGGCACGGCGCGAGGCGCTGACATGGCGCGCCGCGGCGGCCGCCGGGTGGAAGCGGACGGAGATGGCGGCGGCAGCCATGATGCGCGTTGCTGGTGGTGGTGAAGCTTGGTGAGGTGTGTGGGGAGGAGAAGGCTGGGGGGGATTGCTGGGATGGGGAGTTGGTGGTGGAGGCAGGAAGGGCGGCGACGGTGATCAAACAATAGGCTGGGTTGGTGGTGCCATGGTTTTTTCTTCCTCGTACTGTTCTTGATACCTCTTTCAACAAAGAATCTTCTTTTTTCTCCACGTAGGACAGTAGCAAACAAACTCAAGGACTCATTGCAGCAAAGATAAACTTTTGTAGAAAAGTTTGACACCTTTTATTTCTCTAAAAAAAATCATTTGGAAACCTCTGAAAATTTTATGAATCCATCTAGGAGTTAGTCATATGTCAGTTTAAAGAATGGTAACCCAGATACATTCTAAGTTCCTGTTTGAAATATAAAAATTTCACATGAATCACATAAGAATTTTACAGAAATCAATTTAATTTCACAAAAAAACATAAGAAACATGAAAAAATCCCGGATTCCAAACAGGGCATAAAGAGGATATAAATCCTAGAGGTCCCACGTGACAGCCATTATCAAGTCATTACAACACCATGGGCAAATTACGGGACAGAAAATAGTCATCTCAATTCACATTTCAATAAGTCCTCCATAGTCACTAACATTAAGATACAGCATGATCACTTGATCAGAGTTTAAGCTCCACGAGAGAGCTAGCTACCATTACAGAGCACATATGAGGTGTGCTATCATTCTAGACTTCTAGAACTAGATCAAAGACCAAAGCCCATTGCTGCAAGAACCAACTCTTGGAACCGAAAAGAACCCAACAAAATGGATCCTAAGGCCATGAGCACCAGACAACTCCATCTTCTTGATCATCTCTTCTTGAAGCCGTACTTCTTGCGCTCGTAGAAGAGATCGGTCTTGGCACTTCCCAGGTTGACGATCTTGGGGCACCCATCCCTGTCCTTCTCCTGCTGCGTGCACTCCTTGCAGTAGTAGGCATCTGAGATCCCTACCCCTCCACAGATGACACACCTCCCCTGGAATGAGCCGTAGTTGCATTCATCGCAGACACGGACCAGAGTGCATGGGCGCACATAGGAGTCGCAGACAACGCACTTGCCATCACACTTCTCGCATAGGCGACCAATGGCAATTCCAGGCTGTTTTCGGCACATGATAAGGTCAGGGTGATGCTTTGCCATCGCTGTCAGATGATAACCTAAGAAAGCAGAGGAATTGCTGATACATTATATAAAGCAATGCCATAGTTTGTCAGTACAAGGACAGCCAGGTAATTAGTTGATGTAGAAAGCAATAGTTTGCCAGTAACATGGTACTAACAAAATGGTTAACAGCATGACGCATCATGAAGCGAAGCAGTGGCATAGTTTGGCCAGTATAACAATAAAACAAGCAGAAAATGATTTGATGGCAGAATAGCACCATACAAAGAAATGTAAGTCAATATTTTTTATTAGACACCATACAAAGAAATGTAAGTCAATATTTTTTATTAGATACTGCAGTAATTGGTACATAAGGTTTGGTAATACAGATAGTGTGTACTGCTTCAGCCATATACATTACTTCTTTTGGTTGAAAAAACTAGATGGTAACCCCAATTGGAAATGCTAATGTCAGCTTAGCCACTTCAAAATTAGTGTGAAAGCACTGTACTCTATAACTGTTCTCTTGTGTTTTTGGCTCTTTAACATGGAAGACCTTTGGCAAGTTCAAGTGCTGTTTTATCCTATTGGAGACATTACCGAACAAATTGATGACGCTTGCAACAGAAACTGAATCAACAAATTGCTCGTCCAGAAGATTCAAGAATCAAACTAAATTAGGCTTCAAATGCTAGCAATGTAAGTGAATAATTAGCTTGAACTTGCACGGGACACTATGTCCCCCGTAAATCGATAGCAAATGTTGCTTATTGTAAGGGCTAGGAAAATTTACAGTGGCGAAAGATAGATAATAGCACTGTTTCGAATCATTGTACTTATACTACAGCACGGGGGATGCTTTCAACATCAGTGCTACTCCCTGACCGGCTTTGGCGTGAAGGGATCCAAAAAGTATGAGTCTGGTGTTTGTAAAAGTGCGTGCTTGCCAAGCAAAAAGCATGACACCGACCAGCAACTGCATCGAAACTTCTGCAGCAACCAAACCAACCCGCTAGCAAGCACATCGACAACAATTCAGCCAACAGTTCGCCAGTCGCCACAGACACAATACTACCGGCCCCAAAACAGCGCGATGAATGGAAAGTACGCCTAATACCAGCAGTCGCAGCAGAATCAACTTCCTAGCTAAGCAAAATCAGTTCACGGCTAGCAAAAGCAGCCTCCCTTGGAGCAAGGGAACGCATCCATGCAAGCAAAGCAAAGGCAGGAAGTTCTAGGATCAGCCCTTTACCAGCAAGGAAAGAATCGAAACCAGGATAGGTGACCGTCCCTGTGCTGACTCCGTGAGAACCAGGCAGGAGGAGGGGAGGAGCGAGTCGGCGCGACGGCACCGGCGGGCGCGGCGGCGGGAGGGCTGGGCAAGGATTGCGCCAGCAGGAGTCCAGGAGGACAAGAGGACAATGACTCGTGGCGATAATTGGGCCTGGCTTGCGTGGAGAGGGAAGCCCATTACGGCCGTAGATCTCGGGATGCTTCCGTGAAAACTATGAACTCGGCCCAACGCAGGGACAAATGAACCATGGCATGACACTTGGGTCAGACCAGATGAACCAGAAGCATGGTTTTTAAAACCGTTTAAATCAACATGTTTTCATACAAACCGATGAAACAGTTATTTTAAAAAAAAAATTGAATACTATAGCAAAAATAGGTTTTATCTGATTTTATCAGTAAACCACTTAATTTTTGACACTGTTCAGAATTGGGTGGTTTACGTTTTTTGAGACCTTAAACCAGAAAAAGGAAAACAAGGCAACAGATAGTAACCGCACATAGAAATGAGAAATCGATGCATCCAATCGCTGGAAATCCTCAAGGAATTTTTGGATGATGACAGAGAAAACCCAGAATCATCATCGATCAGAAGTGTGATTTAGGACCCATAACAAACACCAAAATGGTTCCTTAAGAAAAAGACCAAAAATGAGATGTGAGGCTATAGTAATGAGAACCTTTAACCATATATCCATTTGATTAAAATAAGAGGCATTGGCAGAATAAGGCCTCCTTTGAAACATAAAAATTTTTAAAAAAGGAAATGGTATAAATTCTCGCATTAGGCCTAAAATACGGTTGAGCATGCAGAAAGTGCCATTAGTGGAATAAAATGCTGCTAAATATACAAACAAGATGTATTTTTAGAATAAAATAGTGTTACCTAGTAGGCAGAAAGAGTAAGTAAAAATGATCCAGTCTGACATACAGAAAATAGTTTACCCGTCCTTTGTTGGAGAAACATTTTTGGCGAAAAATAGAAAAATATAAAACAAAAGTTTACCCCTGCCTATCTCTAAATAAAGAAAGTTGCGGCGCTTCTCGAGCCGTCATCGCGCCACATCGTGCAGTTACTTTCGTGCTACGTTATCTGTAATTTCTCAACCATCGGATTCCAGCAACGTTCAATCTCCACCGCTCCCGGAGCCCACTCTAGGCGCCGGCCTGCTGAGCCCCCACCGCCCCCACCACCGCCCCACCCCCCAAACCCCACTCCTAGCGCCCGCGCCGCCGCCCAAGCTCCGCCACCCCGTGCCGGCCCTCCCACCGCGGACCGCTCCCACACCTCCATAAGGAGTAAGGACGACCTCCACCGCGCCGCCCCTTCCCACCGCCGGCCTGTGCTCGCCCCAGTCCACTCCCACCACGACGCCTCTGAAGCGGCCCAAACCTCATCTGCAAGGGTTGTCTATAGACTTCTCCCCATCTCTAAAACGCTTACGACTCTGCTGCCGTGCCGCCGAGGCTGCCCGCGGTCCGCTGTTGCCGTCGGAGTCGCCGCCTGCCACTACACAGTCTCTCTCGTTCCTCTCCCTGCTTGACACTAACCCTAACGCTAGGGCGCGACGGCCAGGGTGCGCGGCAAGCATCGAGCTCCAGCAGGCGCGCTCGGGCGTGGATGCATTGTTTCCTCTGAAACTGATTCTCTTGTGGCAGAGTGACCTTCGCCCTATTGGCAGATCCGCCTCCGGTTTGGGGAGCTTGCACGCGGCGCTGTGGTTGCAATGGCGACGATTCCTCCCAGCGAGTGGGTCCCCCACGTAGAGGCCTACGTAGACGTATCTCGACCGCCCGCCCAACACGTACTGCACACTACCTCTCCTCGGATTATGCTTCGGTTCAGTTCACTTAATTTTTGAGTAATTCAGTTGCATTAGCTATGCTGTGAGTTTGTTTTTACTCTATTTGCTGGTGGAAGAGACTTTAGGATTCTATATCTCTATCTCTATTATCCTAGTGCAATTTGTTACGGAGCTGCTAGTTCTTAGGATTTATATGATGGAAAGGTTAAACATTTTGTTAGTTTAGTAGTAACTGGTCTTCGATACTAATGTTGTGATAATGTGGGTCTGCAACAGTCTGCCAGTGTGGATGCGCTTGCGGCCCTGGTGAACAAGGGCGAGCTGACACTCTTCGATTTGGTATGCTGCAGTATCTAAGATATCATTTCTGATGTGTTGCTTCATGATTGGGAAAAGATGGTTGATGAGGTGTTGTTTCTTATTCTTGATATTGTTCAGGTGTCCAAGATGGAGATGTACTTGACGACGACAGACCATATTGTTAGATCAAGAGGTTTTCTTTTATGTCTCTGCTCCATTTTCGTTATGTCACAATTATGTTATGTTAGTAAAATGTAGATATTTCTCTATAGTTTGAGTTGGTCGTATTATCTATGCTATGTTTTAATGCGCTAGAATTGCTTATACAGCTATGTTTTTTATGATGCACAAATTTCTTTTATCACTCTCCTCCCCCTCCGATTCAAATAAATGGTATCTGTATCTCTATCTTACGTACAAACATACATGCCCTTGCAACCCATGCACCAGTTACAAACAGAAATTTTTATAAGAGAGAGAGAAAAAAAAGAGTTTTTTTTTCTCGAACACGTAAGAGAGCTGCGTATCATTATATTAAGAAGAAAAACGGGGTAAGAACCCGTACAGTTACCAAACACATCCACACTTCCACACCCACTATACTAAGGTTACATTCGCGCCTTTAGAAATACAAGAGCGACCCAAGATCTCACAGAACAGAGCTGACCCTTACAGTCCATGTGCCACGTCTAGTAGGGCCAGGAACTTGTGTGCCCCTGCTAACTCCCATAGCCTTTGTTCTTCATTGGTAGAAGCTAGAGCCTTTGCCAAGCTTGGGGTTTTCCCATCAAAAACACAAGAATTCCTGTGAGTCCACATCATCCAGGCCCCTAGCACCACTAAGGTATTGAACCCTTTCTTCTGAATCTCTGGAATTTGTTGTCCCATTTCCTCCCACCATTCAAAGAACTTCGTTTAAGCCGGGTGAGGAGCAAGGTCCTGCAATCCGAACTGCCTCAGCGTTGAATACCAGTATTGCCGTGTGAATGGGCAGCCAATTAGGATATGATCTATGGTTTTCTTGGGTTTGATCACAGAGAGGACATTGCTCCGGATGAGGTAGACCACGTCTTGCCAGGCGGTCGGCTGTCCAACATCTGTTGTGTGCTACCAACCATAAGAAAAACTTGCATTTTCCAGGGGCCTAGGTCTTCCAAATCTTTTCCCATGGCATGAATTGGATAGACCCTTGGAAGAGGAGTTCATATGCCGATTTAGCAGTGTACTGTCCTGTATGGGATGCATGAGTACAGCTTTCGAAATATATGAATTTCTTGACCCTCACTACTTTTTTCCAAATTAACCTGCAAATATCTCTCTGACTCTCTTTGGGTATCTCCTACTGATAGAGCCAAGTTGAGCATCATAATTTTTTATTGCAAATTTGTATCTTTTACTCGGTAATTTACTCCGTTCTTTTTCCCTTAGGAATCTTGCTTCTAGGAGAAATCTTGTGTCGAATGTCACTTAAATGGGTAGATACCAATACTATTGCGACATTATCAGACTTCTTTATATCAAAACTGGTAAGTTTGACACTTGGACCATCCGAATCATGTTTATTGCCTGCAGACTTTTTGTTGAATCACTTACATATACACATAAATAAATCTATTGATCACTTAACATGTAACGAGGATAAAAGAGACTTATAGCAGTAGCTCTGCTGGACTACATTTTGTCTGTGATCACAGTTCTGAAACAAGAGTTTGCATTGCCCTCCTTCATGTAATATTAGTTAGCAAATTGTACCTTCTGGTCTTGTGACCTTATTGCAAATATGCTGGTTTGGTAATCTGCCTAGGTTTTAACCAAGTAGTAGTAGTTTTTTTTAATAATACTCTATCCCTTATTGAGAACTGCTTCAGAATGTTTTAGAAGATTTTTTTTTTCATTTTGCTTCTCTGAGCCTCCATAAACTTCATTAGCTTTTTAATGCTATGTTTTGGCTATAGCCCTTAGGTGCCCATCCTTTGATTATCTTATTGGTACTCATGCATATTTTTTGCATATCAGTCAGATTGGCAAGCACTACGGGGAGCACTCGTTGGTTGCCTGGCTCTATTGCACAGAAAACAAAGTGTTGGTAGCATCGTGAGTGTGGATGTCAAAAGACTTCTAGAGTCTTTCTTACAAAATGTTCAAGTGCAATCACTTGCAGCTGCAGACCGCAAGGTTAATTTGATCTCCTTTGCAAAGATGCTTAGATAATTATATATTTTAATCTAACATACTAATATTTTATCTATCTTTCTGTTCTATTTCCAGCTATGCTTTCAGATTCTTAGCTGCACACTGTATCAATACCCAGAAGCTATCAAAACAATGGTGTGGTCATTACTCAATATCTTTACAACACTTGATCATTAGCATCTTGTCAAATCATAATTGCTATCCTTGCAGGAACAATGATGCATTTATTAGTTCTATGATTCTATCTGTGCATAATCTAGCTAGCTATTAGAGTTCTCTATCATCTTCTTTGTTTTTGTTGTTGTTTTTATGATTTTTAAATATACTAAGCCATCTACATAGTTGTATGTATGCAACTTTGCACAAGACTTGCTCTCTGTGCTGAACTGATGATTTGGGAGAAAAATTTTATCTGGATAGCAAGGCGCACAACTATGGTGACATGTGGTCGTGTTTATTTGAAAGAAAATGTGCTCAAATATAAGCAATACAACAACAAAAAGAGTGTTGTAACATATAAATTGGTGTGATTATTCTTATATATGTTTGCATTTTCATTCACTAGCAAGGATATGGTACTCTTTCCTTCTCAAATGCTCCAGTTTTGTTTTTGCATGTCATTCATATCATATCAGTATAATCTGTGTTGCTTTAAATGTGACAATCCCTATCACAATCAGAAGCAATATGATGCGTAATTTCTATTTCATCCTCAGTCTTTTAGTAAGTTTCTTAGTCCATTTAAATTTATGCAGATGGTTTGAAATTAGCAAATCTAAATTGATATGTCTAGGATGGTGAACAGCTGCTGTACGGGATCTGTGAAGCAATTGATGAAGAAAAGGACCCAGAGTGCTTGAAGCTTGCTTTTCAAGTAGTGGATGTTGTCATGAAGCTAT
The DNA here is from genome assembly GCA_001602275.1 of Zoysia japonica. Classification (NCBI taxonomy): domain Eukaryota; kingdom Viridiplantae; phylum Streptophyta; class Magnoliopsida; order Poales; family Poaceae; genus Zoysia; species Zoysia japonica. The sequence continues at coordinate 2,320,092 of BCLF01000030.1, read as the reverse complement.
TTTCAGATCCCTCTGGTTTAGCAGCACAATTTGCGAATGAAGTTTTTGAGATTCTGAGCAAGTATTTTCCTGTCTACTTTATACATGTATGTTAATGGATCATGATGATTTTCAAAGCATTTATTTGCTTGACCTTGAACCGTTCTTTTACTCAGATAGTCTTGTCTTCTTTTCTTTCTCCTGTATGGGATCATAATAGTATCTGTCATGTATTTGTGCAGGGTGAGGGTGATGAGTTAGATTCTACCAGAGATGATCTTTCTAGAGCATTGATGGTATGAATATGATCTGTGAATAGGAAGGATTCATTTTTTTCAATTTAATATATACCGTTGCAGTACTGGCATTTTCCTATTATGGAGTAGATGAACCTTTTCTGTTTCTCGTGCCTGTAAGCTTACTATCACTGCATTTTCTTTGCTAACAATATGTTCAAATCCTTGCAGCATGCTTTTTGTTCAACTCCCTATTTCGAACCATTTGTCATCCCTTTACTTCTTGATAAGCTTTCTTCCTCTCTTCCATTAGCAAAGGTATGCATCTCTTACTGCATTGTTCCTTCATCAATCATGAAACACCATATTTACCATCCTCTTGTTGATTCTCTGCTGAAAACTGTTGGTTTTTCTTTACAGTTTGAATCTCTAAAATATCTGGACAATTGCATCCGCTGCTATGAAGTTGATAGAATGGTTAGACATGCATCAGCTATTTGGTTCAAATTAAAAGAAGTGATTTTTAGCCTTTCTCCAGATCAACTTCTATTGACATCAGGTTCACCTAAAGACGCAGAGAAAAGTAAGAATCAACTAGTTTCAGAGGCCCTGAAGTGTTTGAAGACTGCTATAGTGCATATTAGTTCTTCAGATAAAGATCTTGTCATCAAAATGATTTTGTTGGATGAGGATATTGTGAACAAAATCCATTCCATATCAAGTGTCAAAAAGTCCATTTTGAATTCATCTGAGGACCTGATTCAACTACATGCACTTGGAAATGTCATTTCTATTATTGCTGAATCATCTGCATATTTCTGCACTAGAGTTCTTCAAGAGCATTTCGGACACCTGGTAGATATTTTGGGAGCCTCGGCTGGTTGTGAATCTCAGCAGTTGAATACATTTAGTGGATCATCTTGCACTTCTATCAACTTTGGAGCACTGTATTTATCTGTTCAGATTCTTTCATCCTATAGAGAAGTCTATTTGGTATCTTTTGAAGTTTTTTCATCTCTTAAATCAGAAAATGAATCCTGGTGGCTTATCTTAGAGAAAGAGTTGAACCAACTGTTCCATCTCCTTGGATCAATTTTCACCATTGCTTCCCAGTCTGAGTCAATGCTTAGGCAAGAATATGTTTCATGTGCTGGTATGTTAGTTTTCTTACTTACAATTCACCACAGGCCACGTTAGTTATGCATCATGGTATTTCTGCAAAATATGTTATTCCGTGCTTGTAGACTTAGATAGGTCCTTATGCCAAAGTTGCAAGTTTGCATATGCTAATTACGAGTCAATATTGTACTTCTTTTATTTCAAAATAAAAAAATTGCACTTCTTTTCATATTTGTATATTCAGAGTATCTTCATTTAAAATATTTAATCATGGAGCTTTCGAAAGTAGTTTTTATCTTGATGTTTTATTTTTCTTCTAAGATCAATGAAAATGAGATTTATTCACTTCTAATTTGGCTAGATCTAATAGATGCTTTACAGTGAAGGGCTTGCAAATCCTTGGAACGTTCCCAGAACATTGCTCACCTCTACCGTCAAGTGCTTATGAGGATGTTCTACTGATGCTTACTTCAGTAATTACACACAAATATGAAAACGTTAATTTATGGGGATTGTCATTGAAAACATTGACTAGCATCGGCTTATCTATCACTGAGTTACATGCTTCTCAGAAGGCAGTGATTTACAGCAGAACTGTTGTTGACAAGATTGTTTCTTTGGTTGAATCTTATGATACTTTGATGCCTCTCAACCTAAGACTCGAAGCAAGCTATGAAGTAGGTACTGCTGGGTTGAACTATATGTTAAGGGTTGCTAGGTCACTTGAAAAAGCTGTTCTCACAAATATTTCTGAGGCATGTATCCGCTATCCTTGTTTTGCTCAAGTTTCATTCTTGTAAGCTACTGAGCGAAGATCTTACTGGTGATGCAGGCTAATGAAAGAATGGAATGTGCTGAGCATGTAGTCCATTTACTTGAGTGCTACTCCAATCGGGTTCTTCCTTGGTATGCCAACTTTGACTTTTAGTATGTGGTTCTATGATTTTTTTAGGGTATATGTGGTTCTATGTTAAGGGACATAGGTAAAGAGAAGTCTGAGGTCTAGAAGCTTTGTTCTAGGATTGTGCAATATAACTGTAAAATAACGTCTATAAATGCAACAGTTCATCATGTTTTGTGATAGGCTTCTCGAACAGGACTAATCTAGTTATTATTTGTTTTTGCTTGATAAATGCTGGTAACTATCTTCCTTTGATATTTGTTTTGGCATTTTGCATTTTTTTTCACTCAGCAACAATCCTTTATGGTAGGTTGTTGACCGCTGGTGGTGCCAATGAGCTTGCGTCGAGCTTTGCTATGCGCCTTTGGGATGAAATTAAGGACTTTGCTACACTAGATAGAATCAGTTTGCAGGTGAAGCTCTGTAAACTTTGAGCATTTATCTTATTTAAGCTGAATTAATTGTACCTGGTTAATTGTAAGGATGAAAATGGATCTACCCGCGAGCCCACATCTAGTACAATTTTGCTGGTTTTCCTGAATTACCCACAAAATTTATACTGGAGATTAGATGTGAGCTCGTGAGGCAACCTGCTTTCATCCCTATTTACATGCACTGATGGCCCCGTAATCTCTCTCATTTCTTCTTTCTTTCAGGGCCTCTTAGAATCACTAATGACAGGAATGAAGCTTTTAGTTGGAGTATGCAGAGAAGAGCAACAATCACTGATTGTTCAGAAAGCATACAGCATAATATCATCAATGCTCTCACTCCCATTGAAATCAATGAGATATCATATTTTGGATGTCGATGAGTTAGTTCTTTCCCATTCTGTTCATGCAACAGCCCTTGTCAGCATGCTTTCATCGCTTATAATTGGCCTTCGGCCTCAAACACCTGCACCAGACATGATGGTGATGATTAACCTCTTTACAGCCTACCTATTGAAAGGACATATGCCAGCTGCTTATGCGTTAGCTTCTATTTTTAATAAATATCTACACAATCCGGAGTTTTCACAAGAGAATCAGCTGGATAAAATACTTGATATTGTTCTTGAAAGGTGTTTCTCAGCAGTATTAGCCAGCAGCTATTCAAAGATATCTCATTCTTCTGACACCTCAGATTATGTCAATTTCTGTGGTGGCCCATCTGGAAACATACTTTCTATCAATATTCTGTCTGGCCTGGCTTGGATCGGTAAAGGATTACTTATGAGGGGAGATGAGAAGGTGAAGGATATTTCAATGTTCCTTCTGAAGTGTTTATGCTCAGATGATACTTTGGCTAGTATTCAGTCTCACCAGGAAGAGCCTTATGTCAGCAATTCATCAGATATTACTCTTGCAACATCTGCAGCTGGTGCGTTCCATGTACTTATGAGTGATTCAGAAGTCTGCCTAAATAAAAAATTTCATTCAAGAATAAAGCCATTATATAAGCAGCGTTTCTTCTCAATACTTATGCCAATATTCCTCTCTAAAATCAAGGAATCCACTGCGATAACAAGGTCAGTATTAATATTCTTGGTATTTTACTTCGATGTCCTTCACTGGTATTGTATGCTTTTCTAATCAGAATCCTGTTTAATATTTCTGCTCTAGTGCATCATGAAGCTTTGCCTTGAAATTTCATCTTTCCGTTTAACGGTACTAGCCAAATACTGTCACCATGAAACTGCAAATCAAATAATCAAGTGTGTAATAACACATTTGTGAAAAAAGGATGAATAATGAATTTCAATTCATACCTAGTAGTATTTGATAGTAGGGTGCCAAAAAAGCTAAAGGGCAAATTCTATAGGACTACAATCCGTCCCGCTATGATATGGGGCAGAGTGTTGGTCTACTAAAAGGAGATACATGCAACATTTACATGTAGCAGAAATGAGTATGTTGCGGTGGATTTGTGGGCACAAAAGGAGAGATCATATCCGCAACGATGACATACAAGAAAGATTAGGGGCGGCACCAATTGAGGAGAACCTTGTGCAACATCGTTTTCGGTGGTTTGGACGTATACAACGAAGGCCGGCGGAGGCACCGATTCGTATTAGGATGATAAGTCAGACAAATTATGTTAAGAGAGGAAGAGGAAGACTAAACGTGGAAGGATTCCGTGAAGAGAGATCTAAAGGATTGGGATATTACCAAGGAGTTAGCCTTAGATAGGAGATTGTGAAGGCTAGTGATTCACATGCCAGAACCTTGATTGCCATTTCTTCCCTTTTTTTTTTCTTTTCTCTCCTTTTCAGCTTAGTTTTTCCTTTTTTTCTCTCTCTTTTTTGGCTTCTTTTTCCATTCCTTTTCATCTTTCTATTATTATTTATTAAAAAAACTTTGTGGTTTGTCTCTCGGCATTTCATATCTAGCCTACACCAACTTGCTTCGGACAAAAATGCTTTGTTGTCCTAGTATGTGACAAATTAAGGCAAATACACTGCATAAGTAACATAATGGCAATGGTATATAAATAATGGGAAGTGCAGGTTTGTTTTTTTTTTTTGGAAAATAAAGTGCAGGGTATTCTGTTTCCTGGACGTGTCTATACACAAATAAAAGGGATCTCGGCCAACCTATGAGGAACTAGGTGGTCTTGTAAATACTACAACTGGGCAATCGGGCCGCCTAATGGCACGGCCCATTAAGGCACAACAGGATGTGCGGGCTGTGCCGAGAAAGCCCGTGGGCTGAGGTGCTAGCCCGTGGCATGGCCCGTTAGTGCTAACTGGGCTGAAATGGGCTGTGCCAGCATGGTCAGCCCACGAAGCTGGCGGTCCAGTTACACTGGAATGGTTGAAAATTGTGCAAATTGGAGGTTGTGGGAATTGAACTTGCGACCTAGTGTTGAAGAGGAGAGAGTAACCACTACACCAAGCCACCTGGTCCATTTCCTATACAAAACATAAATCTATTTATATAAAACTGAAACCGGGCTGGGCCATGCCGTGCTGGACCTCTGGCCCAAGCACGGCCCGAGGAACAGGCCCGTGTTCGCCTGGCTCTGGTACTGACTGGGTCGAGCTGTGCTTGGCCATGCCAAAATGACTGGGCTGAAAGCTGGGCTATTTACCATGGCCTATATGCCTAGGTATAGTAAATACTAAATAACAAAAGATAGACATCTAAATATCTGTTGAAAGGACTTGAACTTGGGTGGATTAACATTCAAACCCTCAACCAACTGAGCTACTGATTACATATATGTTCGTTCATCTCAATTTGTAAGCTATAACATCTTTTGTTCAGGAATTTTGATGAGCTTGAACACATCTAGTTATGATTTGTTCCGTATAAAATGTGAAGAGATTTGGACACATCTTTTTCTGCCCTAGGCATGGTAGTGAAAGAAGTTACATAGTGACTCTGTTTCTGATACAAATATGCCAGTTTAACAAACTTATGGTGCTGACAACCTGAGATGGACTTAATTGCATGATTTTACATGTGGGGATTTCATTATGACATGCACATCTGAGGAGAAAACCTTACACATTAATTTACTAATAATGTAAAATTATTACCTAAACCTATATAGCATCACTTTACTTGCATAAATAAATAATATCTGTTTTTCCTTATGAATTTATGTCTCATCATAAGATAAGTTTGAAGAAAGGCTTTTGAACTCTAGTTATATTGCTTGGTGATGGCTATACTTTGGTATTTTGTGTTATGAATTTAGTAACTGCTGGGTGTGTAGCATTTTTATTGTTGTCTGGTTCTAAGTGATGGGAAGAAAAAATAAAATTGCAGATTGGCACTGTATCGAGCTTTTGGGCATATCATTTCCAATGCTCCAGTACAAGCAGTTATAACAGAAGCTCATCAGGTTACAGCACTGATTCTGATACATAGCTTTACCAGTGTTTATTGATGTTTATAGTTATTACTGGATTAGGGCTTACTAATTAATGTGTTATATTATTCCCGTCTTGCAGATTTTACTCGTAATGGTTGATAGCTTGGCTAAACTAAGTGTGGATATTTATGATAAGGACCTAGTGTATAGTTTGTTGCTTGTCCTTTCTGGAATGTTGATGGATGAAAAAGGTGAGATAATTTATATTGCTTTCTTTTTTATATTTATATTCATGTTTCTTGTTCACGGGCATTTACACTTCATCATCTTATTCATCATTTTCTCCTTTTCTTCTGTGAATTTTAGTGCATTCAATATGATTCTAACAAATTTGATTTAGCTATTAACTTTATCTTCTGACTTTCTTTTCCTGAGCAGGCAAAGAATGCATTCTGGACAATATCCACATCACCATAACTGTTCTTACCCAACTTGTTTCCTATCCTCACATGATGGTGACTTAATGTTTATATTAATTGATCTATACTAATTGACCTATTAAATTTGGGAATCATATGTTCTCATTTCCTTTACGCTTTCCTTCAGGCTGTACGGGAAACATCATTACAATGTTTAGTAGCTATTTCGACTTTTCCTCACTCCAAAATTTATCGCATGCGTCTACAGGTTGGTTTTCTGCTTATTTATGTCCTTTTAGAACATATAGGCAATCAAACTATAGGATGACTTCAAAGTTTCCCAAGTGCCATATGTTTTTGTGGGGAAAATATAGCTTCAAGCCTCAATTTTTCACTTTCAGCATGGAATGATAAATATCTTATGACTACATGTTTTTTAGGAACTCATTGGGCATTATTAGGAATTGTGGGTGTCTTAATATAGCCAACTGTTGCTACATTAGAAAGTAACTGACGTTAACAGATGAACTCAGTATCAGGCTAATACGTTCATGCAGGTTCTAAAAGCAGCAGTCAAGGCTCTTGATGATAAGAAAAGGGCTGTTCGTCAAGAGGCTGTTCGATGTCGACAAGCGTGGTTTGTAAATTTTCTGTGCATCAAACCAATTTATAATTTTGTAATCCCTCCATTCCAAAATATAAGCATTTCTATGTTTAGTCAAAGTCAAACTTTTATCACTTTGACTATTAATAATGAAGAATTAATGATGCTTTATCATATAAAAATTATACCTTTTGGATTCATCATAAAACAAGTTTTCATAAAAAGTATATTTTTATATTAGAAAATATGTAATTTTTTAGATATTACTAAGTCAAAGTTAGAAGAATTTGACTTTATTTAAAGCTAGAAATGCTTATATTTTGGAATGGAGGTAGTATCAAACACAATTTCCTGGCCTTATGATACATGCAGGCAATCTTTTGCTTAAGGGAGCTCCTTCCTGTCGTTGGGTTACGCGGCAATCCTCGTGCCTGATGAGGTACATGGTTGGTATACTATTCATAACTTGAGAGTATTGCAGTAGTTTTATTGATTAGTTACTTTCAGGTGTGCCGTCACAAATTGAGTGAACTGTATAATGCATGTTTGAAACCTCAGATTTGGATCAACTGTCAAGTTTTGGATGGTTGGATATTCTCTGACGAACAAGTAACCATGGGAGAAGTGCTTATCTAGGATGTTTAGTCTCGTCGCCTGCTTTTTCTTGATCCAGAACGTTTTATTCTTTAGGATACAGATACATTAACGTGAAGGATGGGAAGTGCAACTCAAGTCATTGCTCTCTCTCACACACATGTAAGACAAGCATGCCACTGACGATATGTTCATGCACGGGTTGAGTGCGTGACAGTTTGCTGTCTTCTGACTCTCAGTGTGATATCATCCAACCTAATGGTGAAATGTTGTACAAGTGGTTACTACAACCAGTCAAATTATTTCTTCTTGAGTCGTATGTAAATTGCTATCCACATAAATTTCTGTTACGTGTGATCCATATTTCTGAGTCTCTGAAATGCACTGTAGTGTTAATTGGACAATAGTGCCAGATACGGCTATTTGTATTTCCTTGTCAGCTGATCATCTAAGCGCATCTGGACATGCACAAGGATATACGAATCTGCCCTAAAAACAAGGATCAATCTTGATAATCGGAAGAGGTCAGACGTGATGATGGACATGAAGATGTTGATCACGTCGAGGTACAGGAGATGGTCCGTGTCGTAGATGAACAACCCGGCGAACACTAGCGCCGCCTTCCCCATCGGCAGCAGGAACTGCACGATCGACGAACAGCTGCGTTCAGGTTCAGAGATGCGTGCATGGCTTGTGATCAGGGAACAGAGCAAACTAGACCGTGTGTTGGTCGGTTGGCTGACCTGTACTAGCCCGTAGAGAACGAGGTCGACGGACGCCGGGACCAAGAAGGGACCGAGGAAGATGAAGTCGTGGCCTTGTTGGGGTGTGTTTGGTTGAGCTGTGAGTTGTAAAAAAGCAGTTGTAAGCTGTGAAAAAGTAGCGGTAAAATATAAGTTGCGAGAGAGTTGAAAGTCATTTGGCTGAAAATAGCTGTGAGATGTTTATTTATTATATATATATAATTATAATATATATTATAATTATGTAATTATAATATAAGATATCTTAATATTATAATTATATAATTATATGTATAAGTATAACATAATTATAATATAAATATAAATATAATTATATTACATAATTATATTACATAATTACATAATTATATAATATAATTAATTATACTATATAATTATAATTATATTTATATTATAATATATAATTATAATTATATTATATAATTTTATAATATAATTAATTTTATTATATGATTACATAATTATGTAATTATATAATATAATTAATTATGTGATAAATTATAATTATATTATATATAATTATATAATTATAATATATATAAATCGGTGCTCACAGCCGACAAAAGCAATTCTAAACCTACTTTTACTTTTGTACTAGAAAAAACTGCTTCCTCAGAATAGTTTTTATAAAAATTCACCTCTTTAAGCCCCTTTTTTGCAAAACTCAAAAGCCCCAAACAAACCAAACACACCCTTGCCGGCCAGAACGTGTAGTGGGTCAGGCCCACCGCCACGAAGGTTAACGAATCTGCTTGGGATCCCAATCTGCTTCGATTACAACGACGCCTGTATTCTGCTATGCATGCATGCTCCTCGTAAAAAGAATGCATATGCAGTATCAGTAATACGCAAAAAAAAAAGTAAAGCATAAAGTGATTTATGGCCCTCCAAAATCATCTAAGGTTAATCATCGACCACTGCAAGCCACGTGCAGAATAGAAACTCATCTACGGCTAATCATCGACTACTGCCTCGAGCAGATTCGATAGAGATACGGTTTCTTTGTGTTCCATGGTACGTACTGATCCCTCTGTTAGTAAATTTGTTGTCGTCATTTCTTTTAACATCATCTTTTAACATTCATCGTATTAAAAAATTAGTTTAAATATGTAAAATTATAAATCATATTTTAAATAAATTTAATGATAAAGCAAATTATAATTATCATGTTTTAAATAACCTTGAGTCTCTAGTTTACACCCCTAAGCAGTATGTACGTTTTTGCACCCCCAACTTGTTCATTTTTTGCATTACCAGTCCTACATTTTACCGAGCACAATGACTTGTCAGCTACCGAATTGCTACGAATTTGAGTACAAAACCATATAATAAAATTTGCAAAATTATCCTCTCAAAAAATGCATTTACATAAATGCACATAAAAACAGAAACCCAATAGCATAAAGCAATTAGTGAGCGTTCAAACACATTCAAGGTTAACCATCGACCAGATGTCATAAGCAACCCAAAACCAACACCAGATCCACGCGTACAATTGATCGGGGTACACTTTATATGTATTCCCTACGTAGATGCAACATACCAGCTCAACTCAGAAGCAACGACCATCCCAGTAGCGACTAGCAACGCAGCTATACAGTTGTCGGACCTGGGAGTACTCTGGGCACGAACAAGTGCATCCAAGGGCCAACGGTATTCACAGCAAGAGAAGATGTGTGGCCGATGATGCACCTAATCGGTCGCTCTGAAGAGGGTCATCAGGGACAGGAAGAGGTTGATGACGTCCAGGTAGAGAGAGACGGCGGCCCAGACGTATTGGTCGTACGTGTAGCGCTTGATGATGTTGTCTGTGTCGTAGACGATGTACCCGCTGAAGATGAGGGACGCCAGCGCCCCGTAGATCATCTGGGAGATCTTGCCCAGCGGGAACAGGATCTGGGTGCATGATAACAAGGTCACCATCATTGTGAGTACCAATCAGGGAGAATTACGAGGAAGCATAAAATTTTGAAACGGTGTTGCTGCAAAGAAATATCAGACCTGGATGAAAGCAAACACGAGCAGCACAATGAGGGAGGCAAACAGGAAAGGACCGAGGAAGGCAAAGTCTTGACCCCTCCTTGCAGCCCAGAAGGTGTAAGCAGTCAGGCTGACCACCACCACAGTAGTGAGAATTGCAGATAATAGAATGACCTTGCCTGTCAAAAACAAAGGATAATATCAGCAATTGGTAAGAGAACTGAAGTGCACAAAGAAAGTCATAACCTTTACAAAAATCAGAACAAATGAAGGATATAAGCATAATCAGATGCATCAAACACTACATAGCTCATAAGTGATTCCAAAGCATGCTTTGTCCATTTTGTCCATTTACACAGATCATAAGACATGTGCATAGTAAAAAGGAGAACAAAAATTTTTGCATTATTGATTATCCTAATTATTGAAAAAGTTTTTGGTACAAAGCAACTAACTGCCTAATATTATGCACCAACTTTGGCTGAGCCAGTCGTCCAGCACATACATGACAGAAAGATCACAGTTTGCAAAAGGCACATCAAAGAGTATTCAGCATCACATTAACAATTGATATTAATCCAGGGCATGCTTAAGTGACTTTTACATGAAGCATCCCTTAATCACATCACTGCCTATACCATAAGAGTTTGGTTTTATACAGAAAAACCTCTTATTTGTTAGCAACCTATGCCCAAATCCACAGCCTAAACAGTATCTTGATCTTACAAACATGTCCAATCGATAGCTTAGGTCTGTGACTTTATCTTGGCAAGATTTTATCTTGCAGAAAAAGAAAAAAAAACAGAAGCAGAAACAAATAATGAACTTCTTCACAAGTTGCAAATTTGCTTATTCACATGTTTCAAAATGTATAACCGAGTCAAAGGTCAACAGCACAATAATAAGTCAAACGAAGAAACTTGAGAAACAACCTATTTGTACGCTGTTGATAGTGCAAAAGTGGTTTACAAAAATAAAATGTAGTTTATTCCACAAGAGGGTGGTCTGCCAATTGCATACGACTAAGACAAGCAGATAGCAACTAACTCCAACAAGTTGGCCCGAAACAAAGGGCAAATGCCTGAAGTGGACTACCAGAAAATTTGCCTCGAAATTTCTTTCTACCCGCGTCCACAATAAAGAAACATTAAGAAAGAGCTGGCATTCCAAGTGCCTTTAAGCAAGTAGTTGCACAGCCCGTCCCACAAATTGTACTATTCCATGTGCTTCTGACTCAGTCACGCATATCATAAAACCATCAACACATACAAGTTGGCCCTACAGACAGTCTGGGGAAATGCCTAATCACATGGGTTGCCAGGACACGTTCCTCAAATTGTTAAATCACACAACCATAACCAACTATTTGACAGAGTTAACAGGGTTACGCACCAAGCCACCAATTGCATTTCATAATAAGTAATTGAGAAACAGTCCGCGTTGCAAACTGAATCACATAGCACCACAATATTTCATAAATTAAACAAACAGCTAAACAGAGCAATGATGGAAGCAAGTAGCTAGAAATAGCAACCACAATTAAATGAGCGCAAGAGGGTTACCACTGGTGAAGGCGCATGTCATGCCAACCGCAAAGCTGATGGCGACCGTGAAGAGACCGAGCAGAATCAGGTTGACCGGGTGCTTCTCGTGGTAGAAGTAGAGCGGGCACAGCACTGAAAAACACCAAAACGCAATACCAATACCATGTTCAGTTTCGCATACTCAGTCTACAGTGAATACGCGTCAAAATCTGACACCATTTCCATTACCATGCACAATTACGAAATATTACGCGGACCTTCTCCAAAAACTAAGCAAGGCTAGCACGTGGCGAGACACGAACCCCTCAATCTCCTCCTTGCCGCCACGCGAAGGCACTGGCAGGCATACGTGCACGCACGAGAGCAAGCAAAGGTTCTCCACTAGTGCGGTTGGTTATTTCACCGAGGCCACTCGCACGATTTACGCATTTATTTAACAACTCGTAAAATTGGAGTACATATTTCTATAAAAAAAATTGGAGTATATTCCTTCAGCATAGCATCCGATTCTAACCCAACACCGAAGCAAGGCAGCGCAGGAGAATATATTCGAACCCAAATTCTTCCAACGCGTGCGCGATGAACAAAAAGTCCCCCAAAATTATAGAGGAAAAAACAGCATGTACTCGATAACTCGAATCAAACGATTCAAACCCTGTGCACGCACCATTTCGCGAGTCAGAAATTAAAAATGAAAAACCGGCCCGCGTATTCCGCGCTCCAGTTCTAACTCCAACCCGCACGCGACGCAACTCCCATTTCCACCGAAAAGGAGAAAAAAAAACTCGAAACGCCGCTTTCCCCATCCCGCTACTCAACCGAGAGCAGGGGAGGTCATCAGAACGACGTTTCCCGAGAAACAAGTTAACAAGTAGGAGAACCGATCGGGACTCACCGATGAACGGCAGGATGATGAGGAAGATGTAGAGCCCGAGGCCGGCGCTGGTGGTGG